>JASAMX010001100.1:0-37530 GCA_030248175.1 Microlaimidae sp. YZB2_3 | reverse complement strand
TAGTTGTCAGTATTGTAGTGGGTATTGCGTTAATCATATCTGCTGTATTAATACCAGCGTTATCAGCATTTATGATTTGCTCATCACTACAGTATGCAGTGACGTTACTGTCAGCTAATTCCGAATTATTGGGAAGTGAAGGAAATTCACTTTCCATTAATTCATTATTGTTATTGGACAAGTTTTGATTTATGCCGTATAGGTGTGGATACCTTACTAAATTCACACTTGTTGTGCTTGGAATATTCTGGGCTAAATTTACTGCACTTATTGTTTGATTGTTAGTATTAGGTTTTGTAGCTGCCCCAGATGCATTTGGAAAGTTTTTAGTAACTGGTGGCCCTTTATTCCAAGCAGACTGAATCCTTGGTGTAAATTTAAGTAGCTCAGTATCAGTCCAGAGTTTGGTTAATTTGGTGACATTGTTGATTTTAATGCTATTGTAGCTAACATGTGTTATTTTGGCAGAACTACCTAGCAGGCGTCTGATCTGAGCTACTTTTTCTTTTGTTGCACTATTCTCAGCACTCTCATTAAAAGTAAAATCGTCTCTTAATGCAAGTGTTGAACCGTGCGGTTTGTAGTTTGACAAATTACTTCGTAATGATTTGATATAACGTTTATCTCTCATTCTAACAAAACCAATGATTAAACATGAATCTTCAAGAAAATGTAATTCTTTAACATAATCCAGAATAGTAAGAGCATCACCATTACTTATACCTAAACCTTCAGTTAAGAAATCTTTAAACAAACGTTTTAACTCCTCAAAAGATTTACCGACTCTATGTTTACTAAAACCATAAATTCTGAGATTATATTTGCGTGATTGACGTTCTATTTTTTCTGTACGACTTTCTACTGTTTCAAGTCTTTTTTCAAGAGAGTTAATTTTATGTTCTACTTTTATTGCAAAGTTGTTGTCAATTGTAGCACCACTGTTGAACATACTGTCAGTAGGTATGGAAGAAGAATAAATTGGTGTAGTTGTGATAAAGCGTCCTGAATCAGCAGTTGAGAAATTGGAAGAAACTCCCCTGTGTTCAATAGTACATGGCACTGTTAAAGACTCCACGATTCTGCCTTCAGCTGTTGTAGTTTGTAACATAGTATTTGAACTATGGCCCCGGAAATGTTTGTTGTTCTTAAAATTATTAGGTTGTTAGTGTTGTTAATAGTAAATGTAATATTTTATATGTATATTAAAATTAGTGTATAATTAGTGAGTAATTTATGTTAGTTTGAGTACATAATTTTGCTTATGTGCTATATGTTGTTAAATAATAACATCGGTTTTTAAATTATAATATGGTGTTTATTTATTACCAAAAAAGTTTTTATAATTAACCTTTATATATAAGTTATAAATAATATAATGTATATTTTACTTGGTAAGATAAAATGTTATATTAACCAGTTTTAATGTATATATATACTAGTATCTTTAAATGTATTACAAATGTTTAAGAGAGTATTTTTTATGTTAAGTAAATTATATATAAAACATACAAATGTTTAAGAGAGTATTATTATGTTAAGTGAAGTGTATATAAAAACATAAAGTACATATAAAACTTTAAAAGTTTACCTAAGGGGACAAAAATAGGTAAGGAGCAAATTATTTTTATTTTTAATACCGTTTTTAATATTTTTAAACTTTTACAAGTTGCAAGGTAGCAATAGGCAGATTTAATTCCCAAATACAATGTGTTAGATACGATCTATTTGATACGTAGAGTTTACCGCGGTGAAGTTTACATACTACGAAGGTTAGAAGTAGATACCACCTCCGTAAAACGAAGGTTTTACGGTTGTAACCGGAGAAAAGGCAGTCACTAGAACGAGTTAAGTGTTCACACCATAGGTGGGCCGGGGGTGGGTTATAACTTGCCCCATAAAAAAATCCAGAATACTGCCGACACACCCCGCCCCCCCCCCTTTAAATTTGGGGGTACCCCAGAGACCCCTCCTCTAAAATTTGGGGTTTCCAGTACTAAAAACGTTAAAAATGGGGTATTTCGGATATACTTCAAAAAAAATTTTGGAACACCTCCCCTCTCAAAAAAAAATCCGGGAGGCTGCCCAGTGCCCACCTATGTTTCACACTATATGTAGTCATCATCATGAGGGGTCAATCCCATTCATAAATTCTGATAGTCACCTCTACCTGCTTTGTATAACCTCCAATTTCGTAGAAAATGACTTTATGACCCATGATAAATACCCTTTCTGATAAACATTCAACCGGGTTTTTCTGAATGGATATACCGAAATTTTTTTCAGGATGGTCTTCTTCAAAACCCCATTTTTAACGTTTTTAGTACCGCGGAACCCCCAAAAATTTTAGGAATTTTCGGCACTTCGGAACATAATAGTTAGTAAATGGGTACTTATGCTCAAAACCTTAGTTTTGGAGATGATTCAATCATTGTGAAGACATTTTCTTTAGTACGACCTTGGGACCAGTGGACCTTTGGGCGAACCTCGCAGCAGTTGCTTAGCTCCTCCGCGAGTAGGAAGAGGGGGTGAGCAAGGCGAGAAACGTGCCGGACGGACCAAACCAGGGTTGATTAAACCCTGGCTATTGGTAAAGGACACACATTTTCTTTAATTTTACAAATTTACAGGTTAAACAAAGCGGATGGCTATACCTCGTTTTTAGAATTTACGGGCGGGAATGGCCCATCATAACAATTCATGATGTGAACCCTTAAAACACTTTGTAAATACGCATAATACATTTTGTACGTTTTGATTCTTGACATAAGTCCACAATGATTTTTAATACACGATTGTGATTTTCTCTTCTGTTACAATTACAATTTTTTACAAAACACTACTATAAAACTAAAATAAAATAAAACTGTTACATAATGTACCTAAGACGTTTATGTTATTGTGTGATGTTTTAAAATTAATGTGACATTATTTTTTTACGACATTTTGTTCGATTGATAATGCTCTTGGCTTGGGGTCAAGTTAAATGTATAACTGTTTCATAATATCGTAAACATGAATAAAAATAAAAATAATTTGTTTTAGGCCGATCAAGCGTCAAGACAAATGGTGAAACAATGGTTTGAATGAACAAAGTGATTTAATATTTAAATATTCTATGTTTAATTTATTATATTGTTTTAATTTTTAATTCGGTTCGAAATTAATTTAGATTCAAAAGAATTCTATAAAATAAAAATATATAAGATGAAAGACATCAAAAAAATTTCTTAAAATTTCAATATTATAAATGGATAGTCTACAATAAACGTAAATACATTTCATACATTTATATGCAGAACATTACCTTGTTTTCTAAATAACATACCGGCAATTTATATCACAATATGCTTGGTAGTTCATGTTTCCCGTAGAATTTTAAAGCTCCGCCCTATTTTTTTTACTGATCAAACTTTTAAAAAATATCGAAAGGAAAGCCAAAAATTGTTTTTGTTTCTTTAAAAAATCTTAAAAACGATAAAAATAATAATAAAAATATAGATAAATTCAATTTAATACACGTTTCAAGCTTAAATAAGCTTGGGATTTCATTTAAGAGCCGGAGTTTTGGAACATAATAGGGTGTAGTGCATTTAATTTCGGCACTTTTTTGTTTTTCCAATGTAACTTTTCACTGTGTGGCCCGATTTTAATGTTTGACAGCTCATTTTGAAGCTTTCACAATACTGCGTTGCGTCACAAAAGTTTCATTGTACCAAAATAGTTTTTTTAATGAAACCAGTTTTTAAAAAAATGGAAAATTGCCGAAATTAAATGTATGCATTTAATTTCGGCACTTTATAAACAATCGATTGTTTCTCAGTCAAAAAATCATCATTTTCAAAAATTTAAAAGCCTATCATTATCTCCAGACAATTTTCTTTAATTTAAGTTTCTACTTATTGTTCAACGTGTTACTGGCAAAAAGTTACAGCTAAAATGTCAAATGGTATCAAAATGAGCAAAATTTGGGAAAAAAGTGCTTTTAATTTCGGCACTTTTTAAAAGGACCCCCTTAATCGAGTTTAAGTGCAATGCTATGACCCCTACACATTTCAACGTTGTCTTTTAATTATTTACAACTACAATTTAACACCCGACCACTTGATTCAAACCGTTTTTACCTACAGCAATATTTGTGCCGAAATTACACTATTTTATTTTATAACGATTGCTCACCACAGACGCAATACAGAACCACGGGGACTAAATTCGGAAAATAGACTAAATTTTACCAGGACAGTTTGTTTTGTTTTTTGTTAATGCGGGCCGGCTACAGAATTTAAGCCCTGTCTTACCGTCCAAAAAACCTAGAAAATCAACACCGTTCTCTGGTTAATGTGATGAGATTGAGTTTAGTTGAACTATGATGCATAACTGACCAGAAGAACATTTGATTACTATAATTTTTTGGCTAAAAGCCCCACCCACATCGCGGGATTTGTGAGAAGTGTGGCCAATGTAACATGAGTAAAAAAATTTTTTATTAGACTAAAATTATGAGAGGGGGATTTGACAGACAATGACATAATTTAATGTAAAGGAATGCCAATTATTTTAAAATGACAAAGAAGAAGAAAAAAAATTGGAAACAGTGCAAGGTAAAGGGTTGTAAAAGTGGAATATGTTTGTGCGGTTAGGAATACGATATGTTTGACATAAAGCTAAGCAAAATTTATGTATGTATATAGAGTGCCGTGCTATAACTAGTTACATAGCGCCCACCAATTTAGATAGCGTGAAAATACATGATACTCTGCACCGTGTTAATAAACAAAATAAAAATAAAACAAAGCGTTTGATCTGTCTTTTGTCCAGCTCTTCTGGCACATGGGTGATTCCAAGAGCAACTAGGTCCATTGAGCTTCACACATCCATCCAACAATGGCAGAACTCCATCCAATGACAGAGCAAACGCAGCTGGCTTGAAGCGTCTCTAAAAAAAACAAAGCAACCGAGAACAAGAAAATAAAAGATAAAAGCAAGCAAAACATAAAACCGAAACCGAAACCGAAATTATGATGTTTAGAGTTAGGGTAGGGGGGAGGGACAGGGGAAGAATTTTTGCTGTGGGAAAAAAATGCAACATTGGACACATTCCTCGTGGTCGCCCTTCGCCGTCCTCTCCACCAAGCTACAGCAAGCTGTACGGGCCCGAGTATCCCGGCTAAAAAGCGACCGAGCGGGGTGACGTTGATCCCCGCCTCAAGACGAAGACCTCAGCATATCCTCGGGCTTAGCTGGGGCAATCTGCAGAAGCAGATTCCCGGGCGACCATGAGGGGGCCCAGGACAGTTTAATTTTTAAACCAATTTATTGCGTAATCATGAAATGCTCATGTTCTAAAAACGAGTAACAATTTTATTTTTTATAAATCACACAATTTCACATGAAAATATCATAACATAACAAATAAAAAGCTCACGACAGTCATCTAAATATAATTAGCTCTCATTTGAGCTATCAAACGTCGTATTCCGTCCAGTATTACCCAGTGTTTCCAGGTTGGGGTTTTTCTCCCTAACTTTAGGGTTTTTTTTTCAAGCGATTGAGTTTTTTTTTAAAAAACCCCATAGGGTTTTTGGGGTTTTTTTTCTGGATTTGGGGTTTTTTTAGGGTTTTTTTAGTTTGAACGAAATTTTTTAAATATCTAAATTATGTCATATTTGGTTAAAAACAGCCTTAAATCCACAAAAATTTTCTCTAAAATGCTAGTGGATTAATAAATATTACTTCTGCTGGTTAATTTGGACTGTTGGAAAACAATTTAGACAAACCTAGGCCGGAATTCACAAAGCGGGGTATTCGGTGTATACAAGTGTAAACTACGGTATTTTTGGGTGCTAGCACGGTGTTAATTAATCCGGACAAATTACAGTAGGTTTCCCAGCTAATTTTATTTTTTTTGTTTGAAAAATTTCTTGTTTAACATATATTTACAATATTTTGTTCTGCCCTGCGACTTTTTACACAAATTTGCAATTATTTGATTGAGATTTAAAAGTTTATCGTTTTTTATATAAATAATTCTATCAAATTTGGCTTTTTATATCTTTTCTTATCGTTTAATGAAATTTTAACACACTTAGCCCCAGGTATACAGAAACCTACTGTAATTTGTAATACGGAAACCTACTGTAATCTGTAACACGGAGCTAGCCCGAGGATTATCCCTCTGTGTGAATTCCGGCCCTAGCTAACTGCGCAGTTAAAATATTTTTTTATAACAAACATTTATTGTTTTTAATTTTTAAAATACTTATAATATTCTTAATATAATTCAATATAATTAACGTTAAATACAACATATAGCATACTTTTTTAAACTATATTTGACGGTGCAAGTCCCATCATACGGTGCAAGTCCCATCAAAAATCGGTTTAAAAACTCACTTGATAAAAAGGGGTGAAAAACATGTTTCTCTAGGTCAAATTTAAATATGTGTTCCATTTTCGGGCATTAAAAACGGATTAAACTACTAAAGCTGAAGTCTTCCAGGCTGAAATTAAGGGCGTAACCGCTCTCCGCCAGGAAGAAACAAACAATAAACTTGCGAGCGAGAAAAATTAAAAAAAAGTTTTCAGCGGTTATGTAACCAATTATTATTAAGTTGCGTCATGTGTTTCTCTGCACGTGATATTTTCTTAAAGAACGAGTGGTTACTCTACCACTCATGTATTTTCACCCTGATAGAATTTATCTTTAATAAAGGAAATAAATGATGTTTTGTAGTCTAAGGGAAGCTAGGAGGGTGGTTACCTGGGGTAAATCCAATTTTGAATTCCGGGAGGGGGTCCCCCCTAGCTTTATAGGGAGGGTTGACCCGGGGGTGCAAAATTTTAAGTTTAAAGTTGTTCTTTTTGAAAAGAATCTGCTTTAATTAATTTAATCAGATTATAATATCTTGTTTTTAATTAACTAAATATTTCATGTAATTTATGTGTTTTTCTATCTATTGTTAATAAATTTGTATAGGGTTTTTTTTGGGGTTTTTTTTTGTAAAAGTTAATTAAACAAAATGGTTGTTTTTAGAGTTTAAAATACAATTTCAAAATTTGTTTTTGAATGGGGTTTTTTTTAGGGTTTTTTTTTGAAAAAAATATCTGGAAAAGTTGATTTTTTGCAAGGTTTTAGGCCAATGTTTTATGTTTTTGGTATGGGGTTTTTTTTGGGGTTTTTTCTAAATTTTAGGGTTTTTTGGGGGTTTTTTTTTTGGCTGTTTTGGGGTTTTTTTTAAAAAAAATCTGGAAACCCTGATTACCAAAGATATAGTCCAAAATCAAAAATGTCCAATTTGGAAAAGTGCCGAAATTAAATGCACTATCCTATTGGAGGACAGAACATTAATAAAGCTCACACATTTTGCGCGTAGATGGATTTGTTTAAGTACAACAATGTGGAATTTGGCTGAAGTCAACGTGAATTGTTTGAAAATCGACCAAAGTCGCACCGAATAATTTTCATACGATATGGTTTAATTTGCATGGCAATA
This sequence comes from Microlaimidae sp. YZB2_3, assembly GCA_030248175.1. Lineage (NCBI taxonomy): Eukaryota > Metazoa > Nematoda > Chromadorea > Desmodorida > Microlaimidae > Microlaimidae sp. YZB2_3. The sequence goes on along the minus strand of JASAMX010001100.1, from coordinate 30,040 downwards.
GTTGTTGCGCAGCTGCTTGGCCGTTCCGTTATCAGTTCAGTAAAAATACGTTTAGTAGTTTTTGCGCGGTTTTCTAACAAAAAGTTAAAGTGATTTGACAGTTCCAAACGCACTTTCCATGCCTGAATATCTCGTATGTGACTGGCGTGGTCGATTAGCTGCTCATTTTGTAACTTAATGCGCTCTAACAAACAGTCACAAATTGTGCTTATCACCCAAATAATTCATGTTTTTGTAAAAAATGCCTGTGTGTTTTAAGAGTCAAAACTTGCAACCCTAAACATTCTAGTGATATATTTTATGTATATATCTGGGGCCTATTTCATAAAGATTTTTCTAATTGTAAATTAATAAACGCAATTAATTTCTTCTTATTTTATTAATTAAAAAATACGTACATAATTGTGGAATTTACAGCCATGTAATTTTTTAAATTATAAACACAATTAAATACTTTTTAATTAAAAATACAAAAGTTAAATATGCGTTTATTAATTTACAGCTGTAAATTAATGGACCTACCTAGCATTACAAAAATTTGGGTCCGCGGTCCCGCCGCGAAATCAGAATTCGTTATAAAACCAATGATTTTTACCAAATTTTTTTACAAACCGGAGATTAAACAATTAAATTAAAACAATTTCAAGTATTTTTGTTAACTGTTGACCATTATTTAGAGCTAAATTAAGCGTAACTAAGGTTTCTCATATGTAAATTTTTTTAATTAATCAGAAAAAAAACATTTTGTGATGCTTAATTAAATACAAAAAGACCACTGAAATTTTTCAAGTAGATGTTTTATTTTTGTATAAAATATTTCCTGTTTCAAAAATAATACAAAAAATGCATTTAATTTGAGAGGAACTTTATTTCGTGGTGGGACATCCGACCCAATTTTTGTTATGCTAGGTAGGTCCATTACAAGCAATTTTTATGAATTAGGCCCCTGGTTTCTTTTAATTTTTTTACAACAATTTTAATATATAGTGCATTTCAATGCCAAATCGTACGATTATTATCACAAAAATTTCACAACTTTTCCAAAAGTTTAAACGATAAACAATTATGGCTATTGTACGTTTTGCAGCAACAAAGAAGATATCCTTTCAATATCTTTCGGATATACGCGGCAACATCCACCAATTGTTGAGGCGCCAAGTTCAACCCACTCCCTGACGTGATCAATTATTGAAAAATTTGTAACTCCACTCCACCTAAAGTATTAGCTATAACCCGATTTGGGATAGCATTTCTTCAACAAAAGAAAATAAAACTTAATAAAAACAGAAAAATACTCGCCCTCAGTTTTCATTCTTTGGAAGTGTTTTGTTTATTTATCGAAAAACTAGAAAATTCCAGGAGCATGCAGACCTGTGCACGGTCTGGAAATGCCCCCCCCCGTTTTATTGGAGGATTTGCCCCCCCCGTTTTATGCCCCCCCCCCCGCCAAAAAATGAAAAACTACCCTAAAATTATGACGTCATTTTTAACCTATGATGACGCCATCATCGCGAATTTTTTGCAGTTTTTAGCCTATTTCAATGTATTTTAAGCCATTTTAGACCTATTTTTACCTTATTTTCGCTTTTTTTTCCCTTTGTTCCCATTTCCCATCTTTTTTTCTCTTTTTTCTCCTTTTTTTCTCTTAGTTTTCTTTACCCTTGCTTGCCCCCCACCGTTTTATTGCCCCCTCCCTTTTATTGTCCCCCCGTTTCAAACAAATTGCCCCCCATGCCCCTCCCCCGTTTTGGCCGTGCCCCGCCCTCCCCGATAAACTACCGGGGAGGCGGCTTGCACAGGTCTGAACATGTAGTAAACTTATAGCATTAGTAAATTGTCGCTATATTTAAAAAAATAATGGTGATGAAAGAATTTCACATAAAACAAAACTGAAGGCTGCATTAAAAAAATTATATCATTTGTATATTGTCAAGTCAAAAAGTCGCCTTTTTTCAATTAAAATGATTGGTATAAAATTTTATCAAAAGTAGACATTGGTTATACTAGATATTTCGTCGTTACTACAGGAGAATAAATTACTTTTAATATGAAATATGCATGGCTGGGATTTTTTTACATTTAAAACCACAGCCAGTGTAAATGGAGTAACCACACTCACGCATGTGTATGTGTAATTGGGATTCATTCGAAAAATATTTGGCTCACCCCGATTCATGGTTCCATTCTTCTCCGCTGTTTGGGTAGACAACGATCGGTTTGGTTTTTTCTTGAGTAGTCAAAGTTTTGAGCAAAGGTGTGATGTGTTGTGGAGCTGTACAGTTGATACCGATTGCGGATACTTTTGGATTTCCACTGAAGTGGCGGTATGCTTCAGCCCAAAAATCGCCAAAACTAGTGTGCTGTTGGTCCTAAATAAAAAATAAGCTTTTTTTTAAAATTATAACTTTTAAAACATCAAAAATTATTATTTGAAAATACGACTAAAATTACGTAAAACATTTCATATTAAGGGTAAATAAGGTTTGAATTAATTAAGAGGCTGAACTTAATCGCTTAAATTGAGAGACCCAGCTTAAAATCACAAAAACTCTGGAACATTTTAAATAAAATTTAAAATCCCATTATTTTTAAAATTGAATTAGCATTGTAACGCAAGCGGAAATTTTTATATTGAATATAATGTCCATTTTTGATTAAACAAAACATCTGACACTGATTTGTTGTTTCAACAACCTAATACTTAAAAACCATACGTGGGCAAGTTGGTCCGAAGTGGGTGGGGGGGGGGGGGGGCGGTTGAACCCGGAATGAGAAACGCATTTTACTTGTATCGTTTTTATTTTTGGAATGCAATTACCTATATGATTTTTTTGTTTAAAAATAAATAGGTAAAAAACACTAATTTTAGCAGACCTTTGCGCGGTTTGAAAATGCCCCCCCGCTTTATTGGAGGCTTTCCCCCCCCCGTTTTATTCACCCCCCCCCCGCGGAAAAATGAAAAGTACCCAAAAATTATGACGCCATTTTTTACCTATTATGACGCCCTCATTACGAAATTTTTGCAGTTTTTAGCGTATTTCAATGCAATTTAAGGTATTTTAGACCTATTTCTACTTTATTTTCGCTTTTTTTGTCCCTTTTTCTCTTTTTTCTTTTTTTCTCCTTTTTTTCTTTTTTTTCTTTCCCCCTCCCCGTTTCAAAAAAGTTGCCCCCCCCGTTTTGGAATTGCTCCCCATTATAACACCGGGGGGGGCAGTGCACAGGTCTGTTTTAGGTCAAAAAACCTTTTTATTGTACTTTTGAGCTTTTTATTGCTTAAAACACTCATTTTGACCTCAAAATTTAAGTTTGGAGGTAGTTAGAAGTCATTTCGAAGACATTTGTTCTTCATTTTTCCAAAATTGGGTGTCAACCTTTTTCCCCCACTTTTGAGTGGGGGGGTGGTTAAACCCTCCCCCCAACTTTCCCCCCTCAATGCCCATGTATGTTTAAAACCGCCGCATTGCTTGGAAAAATTTCACGGTTATTTGGGTTTTTAGGAAACATTACGTATCTATTGATTTCTTCAAACACCGTGTTAAACAGTCGAGTATAATAGGGGATTTTTGGCGTAAAATCCCATGTTTTGCTGAAAAATTGCATAATGAAAAGAAAACAACTTTTGTTGAAAAACAAACTATTTCAAAATTGAGTTTTAGAAAAAAATATTAAAACTTTTTATATCTAAATGAAACCACAAGCACGTAAACTTCATATACAATAATAAACTTTTTCCCTGTAAGTTACCAATCACAGTGATGAAAAAAGACTTACAAACTAATAATCGTATATGAATGATTATTTGCTGGTAAACCACTTTTTTTAAAAGTAGAATCGAGCAAAACTTTTTATTTTAAAAATCTGGCAAACTTTACGTAATTTTTATTTTGAGCTCTTATATCAATATTGTAATATTTTGTGACGTTCACAACAAATTTGCAAATAAAACGTGAATGTCAAAACCTCGAAATATGTCAATATTGTCAATATTATTCAGCCGCAATATTGGTTAGAATCATTATTTCAGACCGAAATTTAAAAAAATACCTTGCATGAGAATGAAATCCACAGAGGAGGGCTATTCTGTAGCTTATCAAGAGCTTTTAATATTAGATCGCCTTCAGTAATAGAAGGTATGGTTTCAAATGCCAAAAAGTCTGGTGATTCTTCAATAAGAGCACTGGCTTGATCAAGATAGTAATTAATGATATTCTAAATATTTATATGTGAACATGTGTTCAAAACATTAGAAATAAATTGATACACAAAAATAAAATTAATATTAAAAAAAAGAATATAATTTGTTAGTGCGAAGTAAAAGTCAAAGATTTTACTAAAACTGCCAAACTCTCTCGTAGTATGGACCTACCTTACTTAGTATAACAAAATTTTGGGTCCGCGGTCCCGCCACGAAATCAGAATTCGTTATGAAATAAATAATTTTTACCCAATCTTATTAAGGACCAGAGATTTTACGACAGTATTAAAACAATTTCAGGCATTTTTTGTTAATTTTTCGCCATTTTTTAAAGCTATTATTTGCTTAACTAAGGTTTTTCATATGTAAATTTTTTTGGGTTAATCAGAAAAACAAACATTTTGTAATGCTTTAATTTAATGCAAAAAAGCCGCTAAACCCTGTTATTATATGTTTTATTATTTGTAGTACTTCCAGTTTGAAAATTATTAGAATGAAATGCATTTAATCTGAGAAAAACTTTGTTTCGTGTTGAGACCGCAGACCCAATTTTTTTATGCAAGGTAGGTCCATAGGAGAGAGTTGGAATAGGGTCACCGTTTACAGGGGATTATACCCTTTCTGTCACCAAATAGCTTCGTAAATCCAAAAAATAACAGCATTCTTTTCTCTCAGAATGAAAAAAATTTTGACGGTTGTAAAAATTTTTACGGCATTGGACAAACTTTGTTTAACCATAGGATTAGTAGGTGAAAATTTTTTTGCTCCTTCCTGATTTTTCTTTTTGCCTACTCTAAGTATTATGTGTGGCGAAAGATGAGATTAGGGATGTACACAACACTCGCATCCCACAACATCCGCACTATTTTTGACATTTGCCTCCCGCATCCGTAGTAAACTCACATCCGCAAATTTTTATATCGCTTATTTTTACTGCTAAAGTTACCTAATAACTGTTTTTTCCATACATTTTAGATCTTCTCTAAAGTCTAAACCACCATTTTGACGTCTACATAGATAAGTGTTTTAAAAATAAAAAGTTTAAAAATGCAATAAAAACGCTTTTAGCTCAAAATTGGCATCCTTTAACCTATTTTTCCTTCTAAATATAAACGCAATATGGGTAAAGTGCACTCCAGAAATTAAAACGATAAATGAAAAGAATGCATTAAAGAGACATTCGCATCCGCGGATTTCTGTTTCCAAAATTTTGTATTCACAATTCGTGGATGTCAAAAGTGACATCCGAGATTATCCCTAGATGACATCAAATTTTACTACTACAACACGCTTTTGTGTCGTTAAATTTTGTATTATATTTTTAAGCGAGAATGAGTAACAGACATTACTTCGTGCTTAACACTGTTTAAATATGCTCCGGTGTATTCTGAACCATCACAAAGCAAAGATCCATAGGCGCCTATTGATCCTAAATACCATAAAAATTTATTCTTATAAAAAAGTCTTTTTCATACATAATATTGATATTTTAATTCTATTGAATTTAGTTTTAATATTTATCGTTTTAGCGGAATGTTGCCATAATTAGCTTTAATGAAGTTCACTAAGGAGGGACAGAAATAAATATTTTTTGTGAAAAAGTATTTTATTTTATACATCGTCGTCACGTGGGTGATCATGAACGTCACGATATCTACGGCACGACGGTCCCGAGACACGGCGGTCCCGCGACACGACGGTTCTGTGGGGGTACGACACGACGGTCCCGAGTTGCGACACGACGGTCCCGAGTACATAATGCGTTTCCTACAGCTGGAAACGATGTTATGTTTTCAATAAGAAAATGCGCGTTTTTGTACCTGCTATTGATATTAAGTTTTAATGTAGAGCTTCTTAATTTTATTTTAAAAACAAACATAATATAATATAAATATATTTTTTAACTACACTTATTTGGCACTAAAAAATTACATTCTGCATAATACTTTTGGAAAGAATATCTTCGGAAACGTTTTAAATTCATAACAAAAGAAAACTCTGTTTTTCCTAAGCCTAAGCGAAACCTTGAAAACAAGCTAAAAAACTGTTATAAAAACCTTTAAAAAATTTTAAAATGCTGAATAATTTACTGCTTAGAAAATAATGTTTTCGAAGATATTTTGCAAAATTTTGTCTTCCGGTCAGCTATGTATATACCCCCCACAATATGAATAAGCATTTTTAATCATAATAATTTTCAGTGATTAACCGTAAGTAAAATTAAATGTTATTTTACAAAACATAAGTAAATTTATAGCATTTATTTACGACATATAACTTATTCTATTAAATGTTATCAGTTTTGTATTGCATTAAAATATAATTAAAGTGGGTTACTCTTGAAATTCAAAAAGTTTTAGCTTGTTTAAAGAAGATAAATCGAATTTCGAAATTTAAAATCGAAACAAAAATTCAGTTTTAAAGATGACGAAAGAAGGAATAAAAATGTATTCGAAATAATCCTTAACTTAGGATAGAAAAATTTTTAAAATCATTTTTCTATTTTATTTGGTCTAATTTATTTGGTTTGCACGCTTTTTAAAATTTTTTATTGTAAAAAATTTGTTTTTATTATGTTTCAACGGTAGCATTGCAAACGCATCTTTCGGGACCGTCGTGTCGTATCCTTCTCTCAACCTTGGGACTGTCGTGTCGTACCTTTTGCCTCCCGGGAACGTCGTGTCGCGGGACCGTCGTGTCTCGGGACCATCGTGTCGCGCTCCCACGTCACGTGGTCGTCGTACGCGTAATTGGGGACGATAATTTGGCTAGTTAACAATTAGGAAAATTATTGAAATTCGCAACAAAAAATGTTGAAAACATATGATTTATTGACATCACTAAACGCGCGATATTTTTAGTTGTTTGAAACACATCATCATCATTATCTATCATCGCCATAGTTAATATTAATAATAAAGAAAAAATATGTAACTTCATATATTGCTCAGACACACTTATTGCCTTAGATAGGAGGACACTCAGTGTGCTAATTAGAGCGTGTAACCTTTCTTCAGAAAAAAAAAACACTTCATAAATAACTTCACTTAAAATTATTTTATAATTTTTTTAAAAATAAAAATGAATAAATAAACGCCTCTTATGGTTGAATTATATCTGGCTGACGTCGAAAATTAGAATGCAGACATGAGGGGACCAAATAAAATTGTGCGGTAATGACGTGTTTTTTTAAACAAATAAGAACGCAGATTTTTTTTAAATTCCTCCTTTTTAGAAAATATACAAAACTTAACCAACTTTAACCTTTAAAAAATTTGCATTTGTGTTCTAAATTAAGTAATTTGATAAATAATTATTAAAAATTGGGTTTTTATCTTTGTTATTGAACCCTTTTTGTTAAAAATTTTGAATGGTTTTATTGTTGAATAGTCGATTCAATACTGCAATTATTGAGGTCAGCTAGATTTTATTTGCCTATAGTTTTATTACATTCACAAACTTCACGATTTCTTTCTATTGAAATATCAATAATCGCGATCTTGTTTGAAAAATATAACACAACAGTTTTTTTTTATTTGATCATGAGGCCCCTAATAACGGCGCTCCCTAATTCGCACATTTAGTGCCCTAGCTAAGGCGCACCTTAATTAGAATACTGAGTGCCCTAACTAGTGCAAGCACTAATTAGCACATTGACTGTTTTAACTAGGGAGCGCACTAGTTAGTGCAGTAAATTTGTCTGCTCAAAATAAGAAGTCACATACTTTTCCTTTCTCCTTAGCAGGTGTAAAGACCCTAATTAGGAAGAAATTTTAGCTTTTTTAAATAAATAAACGTTTTTTTTTACTTTTAATATTCACAAAATTCACGATTTCTTTCAATTAAAAAATTCATAATAGTCGCGATTTTTGTTTAAAAAATATAGCATAGAGGTTTTTTCTTGGAAATTGATTTTTTAAGCCCTAATTAGGTTTATTGAAGGTAGTCCTAATATGTCCATTAAGACCCCTAATTGGAGCGCGCGCTAATAAGAGCTATATGGTCCTAATTAGACATTTTACGCCCTAAGTGGGACCATTCTTTTAGAAAAAAAGGCCTTAATTTAATTAGAGCGCGCCCTAAGGCAGTAGGTGGGCCTATACATATATTTTAGAAGTATTTTCATTTTAAAAAATAGATATGATAGATATTTTTTCTACCTGCTATCCAAAGTTTTGAAGAGTTTCCTTCAGTTGAACATTCGTTTACTGCCGTTCTCGCCAAAGTTACCGAATTTTTGACAATATTTTTGGCTTCATCCTGGCTTAATTTGTATTCTTTGGTAATTGTCGGAATTCCAGCCTGATAAGAGTTTGTCTCGATTATTTGCGCGCCTGCTTTTATAAAACTGAAATAATAACGAAAATAATAACTCTTAAAATACGAAAATCAAATTTTATTATTTTGAATAATATGAACTTTAAATGACTTAATTTACACGTAGTTGCTGATATAATTTCATTAATATTACAAATTGATATTACAAAAAGATAACTAAAATACATAGATACTGCAAAATAAGCTCTAAATATTTGTTTTATTAGATTTACCAGACAATTTTAATACTAAGAAATACGCGTGAGCTATTCGGTCACGAACCACGATGGTTTGCGCATAGTGTCACCGAAACGGAATGGAATTTACAAAAAGAAAGTTAACCAAAAGAAAGGAAATTGCACAAGTTATTTTTGCATTTTTTCAATTCAGTTATTCAAATTCATTTTCCCCAGAATAATTGCTTATTTGTATTAAATTTAAAAAAACATGGAATCTGAAGTACAAAGCTTTATTTTTCTCGAATTTAATTTCTTATCGGTTGTTACTTTTTTCTAAAACCTTAAAATTATCTACAACAGAAACAAAAACAAAATATATTAATTAAATCTTTACTTTTTGTGAACTTCAACTACTCTAGCTGGATCTTTAATAAGGTATCTTGAGCTCCATAAGCAATCGCCCTATAAAACAATACAAGTAAGTATATACTACTTTAGAAAATTTTTGTATTCACGAGAAATTTTTCGTCAATTTTTATGATCTCTTAATGTAAAATACGGAAATTTAACAATGCAGCTAATAAAAACATGTAAAAATCCGACTAAAAATTAAGTTAAAAACATTAAAAATTTTTTATTGCTAGCCAATTGATACTTTTATTAATAGATTAAACAGGGAAAATATTTTTTCTGCTTTTCCACAATTTTTTTGTGTTTTGCTTATCTTAAAGTTTTGTGGTTATTGGCTATCATTTTTCGGTGGCTAAATAAAGCTTTCCGCCACAAAATAACAATTCATATAAAAAAATTGCTTAAGAACGCGAATTAATTAGGGTTACCAGCACATAGAAACCAACTAATAATTTACTAAATCATGATAAAATGTTTAAAAATGTTTAGTGAACAAGTGGTCATTTTCTTTTTTTCTTCTTCAAAAAATCAATTTCATTAAGTTCTGTTTGGATATTAAAACTGTCTGCAAATGGATTTGCCTTGATATTGAGTATCAAATTCTGAAAAACCACAAGCTATAGCAACTATCCACCCACTCCCCTCCCCTAGTACAAGTTACTTATCCAAAAATTTGATAGAGATCAATAAATTAAACGTAAACAGTTTGAAGTCATAAGATTGATCACAGCGTAATCGTGATATTTCTACCACCAAATATTATGCTCCGGAGCTCCGGATATTTAAAACTGTGGGAGCTCCGGTATTCCGACCGTTAAATGAGTAATCTATAGCTTGACAATCTAGACCAGCTTGATAAGTAAATAATACGTTTTACATTACATCGAAATACGTTCCACAGTTTTAGAACTATTTTTACATATAAAGGAAAAATTTTAGCTAACAAATTTTTTTTAACATAATATATGACAATACTTTTTAACTATTAAGATATTTATCAAAAAATACTGCATCACTTATTAATATATAGAAATTGAAACACATACTTCAAACGAACATCCTGTTAGTTTTGATAAAGCCGTGGCGAATCCTCCGTCCAAAATAGTACAATCCTTTATAAGAGCCATAATCACAAATGATCAGGTTTTCTATTTGAAATTTAACAATGTCTACTGATAGGGAAGTCCATTAGTTAAGTTTACATATGTCGACTGTAGGAAAATGGGTTTACAAACAGCGCGAGTTTAAATTCCAGTAAAGTTAAAACATAGTAAAATACAACGAAAAACTGGTTTATGGAATTTTTAAAATGCTCAGTCTGTAGGTTGGCAAGTTTAAGTTATCATAAACCATCAAGAACGTTTAGTAAATCGAGCTTAAGAATGGCAAATGAAAGTAGGTTTCATTTCAATTTTATTATTTTTTAAATTGAAGAAATAATTTTCCGCAATTTTTAAAATCAAAAAACTATTTTTTAGAATTTAAAATTGCGCTGATTCAGTTGCTAACAACTGCTGACAAAAATAACAATGTAAAGAGTGCTGTTGAAAAAATAGGAGAAGCCGTTCGGAATGGAGCCAAGCTTGTTGTTCTGCCGGTAAGAATTGATTTACCACAGCAACGCGAAAAGTGCGTTCGCAATATTTTTATTTCTTTTACGCACGTACATATATTGTGAACATATGGCTTGCTGTTTACTTGCGCTGATTTGCTGAAAGTCTGCCGCTGTATTTTTGTTTAAACAAGATGAGTACTAAAAGGTAGTACATCAATTTTCATTACCAATATACGTAATTAATTATGGGTAATATATAAAATAAATAATAATGTTTTTAACAAGTACGTTCATCGCCATTATCGGGTTTTTTAGCTGAAAAAATAATAAATTTTTCCAGGCTTCCAAATTATTTTTTTGTCAGTGTTGCTACCAACAAAATTATTGTGATTTGACTCATTTTAAAATTATTTGCTAGGTTTTGATTGCAGTTTACCCAATTTAAAACATTTAAATATCAAATTTAGAAGACGATCGCATCTTCGAAAACGGGCTACAAAACAATCCTAATTATAAACCTATCTACTACCGGTATAGCAAAATTTAGGGTCAGCGGTCCCGCCACGAAATAAAATTACTCCTAGATTAAATGCATTTCATTGAAACTGGAATTACTACCAATTCAAATTTTAATTAGAATTACTACTTAAAATTGTTTTAATATTGTTTATTAAATCTCGCCCGTTTATAAAAAAATTAGGGGGGAAAATATATTTATTTTATAACAAATTCTGATTTCATGGGTACAGCCAAATCAAATTTTCGTTACGCGCATTAATTTTTACCAACAAAAGACGTCTTACATTTTTTTTGCACAGATTACTTTAAATACATTTTATGTTCTTTGTGTTTTTAAACTTTTCAAACAATTGCAATTTTTCATAATCAAAATTAATAAAAATAATATAACATCAAAAAAATATGTATTCAGCAGACGCTTAGACATGATTTTTAAGATTAAAGACGCAGAATTTTGCGAATTTTTTGGGAATTGCGTTTTTTATTAAATTGTTTTATTATGGACCATAACAAAATTTTGTGTCCGAGGTCTTTCTGACATAGGGTAGTGCATTTAATTTCGGCACTTTTCCAAATTGGGCATTTTTGATTTTGGACTATATCTTTGGTAATCCTGGACGGAATACGACGTTTGATAGCTCAAATGAGACCTAATTATATGTAGATGACTGTCGTGAGCTTTTTATTTGTTATGTTATGATATTTTCCTGTGAAATTGTGTGATTTATAAAAAATAAAATTGATACTCGTTTTTAGAACATGGGCATTTCATGATTACGCAATAAATTGATTTAAAAATTAAACTGTCCTGGTAAAATTTGGGCTATTTTCCGAATTTTTAGTCCCCGTGGTTCTACACTGCGTCTGTGGTGAGCAATCGTTATAAAATACAATAGTGTAATTTCGGCACACATATTGCTGTAGGTAAAAACGGGTTGAATTAAGTGGTCGGGTATTAAATTGTAATTGTAAATAGTTAAAAGACAACGTTGAAATGTGTAGGGGTCATAGCACTGCACTTAAACTCGATTAAGAAGGTCTTTTTAAAAAGTGCCGAAATTAAATGCACTTTTTCTTCAAATTTTGCTCATTTTGATACCATTTGGAATTTTAGCTGTCTCTTTTTGCCAGTTACACGTTGAACAACAAGTAGAAGCTTAAATTAAAGAAAACTGTCTGCAGATAATGATAGGCTTTTAAATTTTTGAAAATGATGATTTTTTGACTGAGAAACAATCAATTGTTTGTAAAGTGCCGAAATTAAATGCACACATTTAATTTCGGCAATTTTTTATTTTTTTAAAACTGATTTAATTAAGTAAAAAACTACTTTCGTAAAGTGAAACTTTTGTGACGCACGCAGTATCGTGAAAGCTTCAAAATGAGCTATCAAACATGAAATTCGGGCCATACAGTGAAAAGTTACATCGGAAAAACAAAAAAGTGACGAAATTAAATGCAGTACCCTATCGATTTTTCTCATGAAAAAATATTTTTTTACAATTTTCCCAGAAACAATGGATTTAAGAAATGTTAAGTATTTTTTAAGAGTTTGACCATTTTTTTAAGCGATCTCTGTGTAACCTAGATTTTTTATATAAGTTAATAAAAAACTTTTTTGTATTGTTTAAATTTAGTACATAAAGCTGCTAAAAGCTCTAAAATACATGTATTATTATTTTAAGTATTAAGTGTTTTAAAAAAACCAATGAAATGAGACTATGGCTCATTGTGACAATCATGTTTTGCCACCCCCATTAATTTTTCTGAAAAACAACCAACCAGTGCACTTGATATACTACTTTTTGTTTATATTGCTGTAAATAACAAGAGAAATAAATAAAGTGCCTTGGGTTTTCCATCTAAATTTGCGTTATTTATAATTATCTAAACCAAGCTTATAGTAATAATATTAATTAATTTTATCTTTGATAATTACTTCATTTTTTACATGTTATATGTTTTGTACAAGTAGAAATTAATTTAAATTATATTAAAATTGAAAAAACTTTTTAGTTTATTAACTACAATGTTTTTACAATGCGTTAGAAATTATTAAAATTTCACATGAAAAAATTTAAAAAAAATAAAGTTAAATCTTACAAAAACATTCAGCTTTGCTAACTTGCGCCCAGGGCCCCGGTCTCTTCCTCTAAAAAAGACAAAAAGAAAAAAGACTGAACATTGCAAATAGGAATTTTGGAATTTGGTATTTAGATATTGACACAAGATTGAATTTGGGAAACAAGCTAAAAAAGCTTATAGGACAATTGCTCTTATTCTTAGAACTTTTAATTCTAAATGTGCTAAAAAATTTTGCGTGCTTATAGTTCCTATTATTAGACCAGTATTTGGGTTTATGCAAGTGTAATATGGAATAATTATCAAACAAAAGACATATATTTACTTGAAAAAGTACAAAGAAATTTTACAAAAAGATTATATAAAAGATATGGTTGACCATATGCTAGCTATGATGCTGGATTAAATTTTTTTGAAATTATAAAAATTGCAGAATTGGCGCATTATTTTTGAACTTTCTGAATGTTATAAAATAATCCATCAAAAAAAAAGGATCCGTTCTAAAGATTTTTTTATTTAATCTTAATAAAACCAGAGGACATGCAATAATCGAAAAATAAAAATCGAAAAAAGTATAAAATTAACGCAAGAAAATTTTTCTTTTGTAACAAAGTCATTTCAAAATAGAATGAGTTAACCAAAGAGAAAGTAACTACAAATCCACTTTCAAGTTTCAAAAACTTGTTAAAATAATGGTTCGAATTAGGGCTGTAGGCCATTGAACCAATCTAGTTAAACCATGTTTTGGTACCTGTGTTGGCAACATAGGTGGGCAGCCTCCTCGATTTTGGGGGGGAATATACCGGATCCCCCGAATTTTGGGGGGTATCCCAAAATTTTTTTGGGGGTATACCCCAAACAAGACCGTAGCCGGGGGAGATTGGGGGGATTAATCTCCCCTCAAATCCTGGGAAGGCAAAAAATTTTGTAAGGGTCCTTACCCCCTTTATTTTTTTTCCAAATCACTCTGCAATGTATTAAAGCTATCTAAAATGCATTATTTAGAGTGATTTAGGTTCATAGAAGCTCTTATTTATAAAAAAAGAATTATTTATAATTCAAAACATTATTGCAGTGAGTTCAAAATATTGTATTTTTATTTTATATAAATATTTGCATGAAAGCGGCAGTATCAAAGAGCAGGAAATCACGATTCAACCATTTTTTGGTATAAAAAAGCGGTTTTCTTAGGATTTTTTATTGTAAATGCTTTGGTTACTCACTGTAACACCGTCTTCTTCAAATACTTACTGTTAAAATAACAGAACCACAAAGGCACTTAATGGACATATCAAATTCCGCTGGCAGGAACCTCACTGAAAATGAAAGAAAAAACTTACTGAACAACTGTTGGAACCCCAGCAAAAATTTTCAGCTTCCCACAGCAAAATTTGGATCAACCAATTTAAAGTTCAAACCAAAATGGCTTAAAACGTACCCTTGGCTTTGTTACTCTTCGCCACTCTTCCAATAACAACCGCAACTGGAGAGCGCTCCTTTTCTGCTATGCGCCGAATTAAAACTTACTTGAGATCTTGCATGACCAAGGAAAAATTTACCGCCCTTACCTGCCTGTCTGTTCATCGTGATGTTCCAGTCCCAGTGGAAGAAATCCTAAAGGAATTTGCAACAAGCACAAAGAGAAGAGCAAACTTTGGATATTAATAACTGAAGCATTTACTATAAAAACTTAACTAAAATTAAATAAGATTTTTTATTTTTAGAAACCCTTCGTTCTTTTTTAATTAAAATGGTAATAAAATACCTAAAACTATTTTATTTTATATTTTTATTTTGTTGTATTTATTAAAAAAAGAAAATAAACAAAGATTAGGCAAAAATATATAAAACTATATATTATATTAAGGAAAAATATGACACTCAGTCTTAGAAGCAAAACGATGTGGTGCCATTTTTTGAGCACTGCCATTAACTGTTGTGCGCATAAAATGGGAAACAACTGTTCTTATTGAAGCATGTGTCTTGTAACTAGGCACTGCTAAAAATGTAGCAGTGTTTTTGCTCATATCCTAGCATGCTAACTCGAATGCACCGAATTTTGAAGTACACTGCACTTTTTTGGCAATCTTGTGCGCATATATGCGCATCTACTGCACATAAAATAGCACAACCGCGGGAACAAAAAAATAAACCCACTAAAAAACCACTACTTAGTTTGCAAACTGTACACAAAGTACAAACATTTAGTATAGACACACAAAAATAAAATCCAATGCAATACATAAATAGATTTTTTTGTGTATTGCATTGGATTTTATTTTTGTATGTCTATACTAAAAGTTTGTATTTTGTGTACAGTGTGCAAACTATTTAGTGGTGTTTAGTGGGTTTATTTTTTTTGTTTCCCGCGGTTGTGCTATTTTATTTGCAGTATATGCGCATATATGCGCACAAGATTGCCAAAAAAGTGCAGTGTACTTAAAAAAGCAGTGCGTTCGAGTTAGCATGCTAGGATATGCGCAAAAACACTGCTGCATTTTTAGACGTGCCTATTTACACGACACATGCCTCAATAAGAACAGTAGTTTAGCCATTTTATGCACATAACAGTTAATGGCAGTGCTCAAAAAATGGCACCAAATCGTTTCGCTTTTGAGACTGAGTGTCATATTTTTCCTTAATATATTATATAGTATTATATATTTTTGGATTAGGTACTTAAATTTAGGTTTCCTGGTGCCTTTTAAAGCTTCCAATAAAACAAAATACCACCCCGGGGGTATTCTGCCCCCCGGACCCCCCTGACAAGGGGCTCCGCCCCTTGACCCTGCTGGGGGCTCCCGCCCCCCAGACCCCCCTTGTGAGCACCTATAAAGCACTTTTCGGAAAATCCCCCCCTCAATTGAAATCCTGGCTACGGCCCTGTCAAATACCTCATTTTTAGCGTTTTTAGTACTGGGACCCCCCAAATTTTAGGGGAGTGTTTGAAATACCCCCAAAATATAGGGGGATGTTGGCTATTGCTAGGATTTTTGGGGGTATAACTCCCAACCCCCTTCCCCCCTCCTGCCTACCTATGGTTGGCAACCATTTCAGTTCGCAAATTGATATTACATTAACTGTTGGTTTATCCAGAATAAACACTTTGACTTTGACGTTGATTGTAACTGGATAATCATCACAATATATTCTAACATAAAATTTTGCACAGTTATTAATTGTTTTCAGGAAGTGTTTAATGCTCCATACGGTAATCAGTATTTTGAACCTTATTCCGAAAAAATTCCTGGGCCCACAACGGAAGCTTTGCAAAACGCAGCAAAAGAGCACAAAATATATTTAATAGGAGGATCAATTGCAGAAACTGATGGGAACAAATTATACAATACATGTACTGTATATGATCCCTCTGGACGTTTGGTGGGGATACATAGAAAAGTAACATATGAAAATAGCATATTATTAGGTTAGATAAGCACAACTAAAAAAGTATTCATTTTAATTTTTTTAGTACAAGTAGCCCGTGTCAGCCATATAGCTGACAAATAATTTTTCTGTATTTTTGGGATTCATCTGCTAACTTTTTTTCAAAATTCAACCCTTCTATGATATTCACTGGATGGCAACTGCTAGGTTTGTAATGAGATTTTATTTAGCCCAATTTGTTTTGTGGTTGGAGAGACGGGTCCGTCCCCTTTTTTGTGGTAATGTGTTGTCCAACATAATGTGTTGTCCATGTTAATTTTCTTTGTTTCAACCGTTTTATCAAGATAAACTATAAGTTTTTCAATGATATCTCATTTATAGCTATCTTATTTGTGGTTGAAGAGGCTATTCCATCTCCCTTTTTGTGAAAATTCATTGTCCTGCATGTTATATTTTATATATTTAACACATTATGAAAATCTCCAGACTGTGATCTTTGCAATGATATCTCATTTAGCCTAATCCGTTCTGCGATTGGGGAGTATATTTTCCTCTCTTTAGTGAAAATATGTCGTTTTGTATTAATATGTTCATGTACATCTGGATAAAAGGGCCCCTCCCTGTTTTAGCCAAAAATATGTTGTCCAGTATTTAGATATCCATGTTTATGTTTCTCCAAAAAAACATAATATTTTGGCTTCCCATTAACTAATTATTCTAGCCAATAAGTTTGAGCCAATTCAAAGACTAATTTTTTTCCAACTTTCAAAGTCCATAGGGCCTCTTTTTTTGTGAAAATGGTTATCCAACTGAACGATCTCCATGCGTTGTTAATTTCAACCCTTTTATGAGATTTCTCCAACCTAACAAAATCCATGCAATTTTTTAACTTAACCTTTTTATGACATTCCTTGGAATGTAAGCTTTGCAATGATATCTCATTTAGCCCAATCCTTTTCGTTGATAAGGAGAAAGGTCATTCCCCCTTTTAGTGAAAAAACGTACAGCATAAAAATGTTCATGTTCATTTTTCCAAAAAAAAACATGATATTCTGGCTTTGCATTGGCTAATTACTCTTACCAATAAATTTGATCCAATTTGAAGACAAAATTTTTTTAACCTCTAAAATCCATAGATCCCCCTTTATTGAAAATGCATTGTCCAGTTTAAAGATTTCCATGTAAATTTTTTTCCAAATTTCAACCCTTTTATGATATTCCCCTTAATATAAGCTTTACAATGATATCTCATTTAGCCCAATCCCTTTTGTAGTTGAGGAGAAAGGTCATTCCTCCTTTTAGTAAAACGTCCAGTATAAATATGTACATGTTCTTTTTTCCAAAAAAACATAATATTCTGGTTTAATATTGGATAATTACTTTTACGAATAAGTTTAAGCCAATTCCTAGACAAAATTTTTTTTAAAAAGTTCCATAATTCATAGGGTCCCCCCTCTGGTGAAAACGCGTTTTCCAGTATAAAAATGTCCATGTAAGTTGTTTCAAAATTTCAATTCCCTTACGACATTACCTGGGGTATAAGCTTTCCAACGATACTTCATTCACCTTAATCTGTTGGGTAGCTAGAGAAGAGTTAGCGAACACACAGACAGACAGACAGACGGACACACACACACACACACACACACACACACACACACACACACACACACACACACACACACACACACACACACACACACACACACACACACACACACACACACACACACACACACACACACACACACACACACACACAACACACACACACACACACATTATGTCTAATTATATATAGATAAACAAAACATAAATAAGCAACATAATCACAGCAAAATCACATCTGGAGAATTTTTTGACGGTTTTGACGTTTGTGGTTTAAAAAACTGTGTTCAACTTCAATAGAAGACAAAATTACCAAAAGATCTAAGAAAAGGTTATTTTTATTACAATTATGTTGACGCAAATCTTGTTTTTGCATTTAATTTATATGATTCAAACCCATTGTAAAAACAATTTTTATAAAGTAATTTGAGTGAATTTTAGCTCCATATGTTTGACATTGACGTTCCAGGAGGAATAAAATTTACTGAGTCAGACACACTGAGCCCTGGCAATTGTGGAACTATATTCCAAACAGGTTTCACTGTTTTATTATGTAAATCTTCATTGTAAAAAAGTAAGGTAATTCTATCTAAATTTGAGCTGCGCATCTGTCTATATGTATGTGTCTTACTATGGGTTTATCTTAACAAAGAGTGCACAAAATCAGCTAAAATTTAAAACTTATATTGTTTTATTTAGGTCTTACGTCTTCTATGTCTTATATATAAGAAAGATTTGACTAGCTTAGGTTTTTTAATACCTTTTCTGAAGATAAGCAATTTAATCTTTTTATGAACTGGGCAGTAACAGCCACTTAACTGACGCACAAAATCAACAAAGAAAGCAGCTTTCAGTATATGGAAACTCGGTCATAATTTTACCAAGCTAAACAAAAAAAATTGCGATCAATTTTTGTAATGTTTGAACCATTGAAAATATTCAAAATGAACACTTTGGAGATTTGTCAAAATTAGAAATTGTTTATTCATGAACCTAATTTATTGATTTTTGCAGTCTAAAAGTATTATTATAAATTTAGCGCTGTTTGTAGCATAGTAAGTTATTTCAACAACCTAGATTTTCTGTTTTTCATTTTTTATCTTTATTATTGAAATGATAGCCAAAAATCGAGTATCAGATTTTTTATAATTTAAACAACACGTTGCCAAGATACACACTCCTAAAATTCATGTTTTGTTTCCAGTGAAGTACACAACAAAAGAAAGTAAATGGCCTTTTGTTTTTAAAACTGGTAATTAGCACTCACATTTTTAAAGCTTGTAATAGGAAATTTAAATTTCTTTATAGACTTGTGTAATATTGGTCTTGGTATTTGTTATGATATTCGATTTGCTGAACTGGCCACAGTTTACGCCAGACAAGGTATTTATTGCTATTTTTACAGTCATTTTGGTTTTTGTTAGATTTTTTTAGTTTTAATGTTTTAAATGGCGTATAGAAAATTATCTTATCTAAATTATGTTTAATCACGCAAAATTATTTATCTTTGAATTAAACTAATCAAACAAGTTTTATTGACTTTTAACTATATTATCTAATCTTAAAAAAGGCTCAAGAATAAGAGTAGGAAAACAGTGCTTTCACCATATATCTAATCTACCTCAGACTAAAGGCAAACCAAACGTGGCTGGTTTATTTGTTCAGAAAATAAAAATAAGGCTCATGTAGTTACAAAATCCAACAATTTAGCGCCAGTTATAACAGCTAACCAGAATTCCTAAATGTTATATGTCTAAAATTGCTTAATAGAAGTTACCAAAAATTTTATGATTTGAGTTAGTAAACGCTGTTATGTCATAGGCTCCCTATTTTCATTTTCTGAACAATTAAACCAGTCATGTCTGGTTTGCCTATCTTTCCTCTCTGATATTTATATTTGCCTTTTATTTTCCCTGCTCCTTTGTCTACCTTACGCTTTTCTGGCTAATCATCATTAGTTTCTGCTTTATTTTTAGAGCGTTTTAAAAGCTAATGTCTTGATACAACTTTTTAACAATTCTGACATAATGATATAGGCTGTCAATTGTTGGTGTATCCCGGTGCTTTTAATATGACCACGGGTCCCGCACATTGGGAATTGTTGGCAAGAGCGCGATCGGTGGATAACCAAGTCTACACAATACTATGTAGTGGAGCTCGTGACACGGCGGCATCTTATGTGGAATGGGGACACAGTTGTATTGTTGATCCGTGGTAAATTATAACCAAAGCTTAGGTTTAAAAAAAGAAAAATATAATAACTACTACATTTTCAAAAGTGATTCTCCAAGAAATGAAGTGTATAAAAATGTAGAATGCCAAGTTGGAAAATTTTTACTGTCTCCTGTTTTGATAAATAAAAATCAAAAAATGTTATTTGGAAAAACAAAAACACACAAGTACGCTGTGACACCCTAAAATTGTGTAGATAAATAAAGTGTAATACAGAAAAAAATAATGAAAATATGCTGTGAACTAGGAAAAGTAGATAAATTTCTGAAAAATTCATGTAAATCAGTGTTTTAAGGTTAAAGAGAGTAAATTGACCATCAAACATTTATAGGAATAATTCTTTTTGCTGAAAGTATAACCAGTAACCAACCGCAAAATTGACGGAAGTTTTCGGTCCAGTTCAGGCCTTGATGTTGATGGTCCTACCAAAAAAATTAAAAAAATGTGGGAATTTCTTCTGCCAACATATTAAAAAATCTTTTGTTCATTCGTCTGCACGATTTGGCCCATAGCGTTAAACACTTTATCCAAAATGGTGCATGCAAATTCCTTGTTGTTGAAGGACATTCATGTTTCCACTGGAGTTTTACTTAAAAGTGAAGAAGTGGTAACAGATTGGTTTTACCCCAGTTGCTTTTTTAAAAGCACACCTTGGCAACTTAAACACAATCTTCAGATACATTTAGTGCACCAACTGAATTTCATCTAAAAACATTTAGATGCTTCAACTAACGTTTTGTTTCTGTAGTGTGAAGACCTAATTAAGACCCACCCATAATGACCCCTATCAACTAAAGTCCTTCCCTCATTAAGGTAAACCCAAATTAGGGTACAACTTAGTTAGAGCCATCATGCACTACCATTGCAGCCCCTAATGATAGTTAAAGTTATATATATATATATATATATATATATATATATATATATATATATATATATATATTTATTTATTTATTTATTTATTTATTTTTATAATAAATGACCTTTCTAAACTTATAATTTTTTGTAATGTGTTTAGTTTTTATTTTCAGGGCAACAGTAATTGCAAAAGCCGATGAGCATGAAAGAATAGTTTACGCCGATATTGGTAAGCTTGCTAATAGAATTTTAAACCATTATTAGCTCAATTTTTATGTTTTTGTGGTGTTTTATTTAAAAATGTGGCTTTTCTGCCATAAAAAAATTTACATACCCCTTGACACCTTTTTTAACCTAAGAACCACACTAATGATTTTAAATGGTTGAAACAGAGTTGTGTTCCAATTCCTATAGCATAGCAAACGAATTGTTTATAGATTAATACATTGTGTATATATCAAAATTTGAGCTTTGATGTATTTTAATTGTATTAACAATGAAAGATACTTTCAAACTGTGCGAACAACACAAAGATGATTTGTAAAAAAAGTAAAAACAATAATAATTTGGATTTTATGCATACATGGGCACGGAGGGGATTTGGGGGGGGGTTAACCCCCCCAAATTCTGAGAAGGGGGTTTAAACCCCCCACTCAGAAGTGGGGGGGAGAAAAGGTTAACCTCCCCCCCAATTTTGGAAAAATGAAAAAAAATGCCTTTAAAATGACTTCTAACTTAAGTTTTGAGGTCAAAATGAATGTTTTAAGCAATAAAAAGCTCAAAAATGCTATAAAAAGAGCTTTTTGACCTAAAATTAGCGTTTTTTACCTATTTTTCTTTCAAAATCAAAAAACGATATGGGTAAAATGCACTCCTGGAAAAAAACGATATGGGTATTTTGCGTTTCTCGGATTTTAACCCCCCCCCCTAATTTGGGGTTTATCCTCCCCCCCACTCTGGACCGACTTGCCCATCTGTGATTTTATGTAAGTAGTAATGTAATTATATTTTTTAAAAAATCTCATCAAGCGTTTGTTTGATTATGGTTTTACTTTACATTTTTTTGTTTGTGATCTGTTTGTTGATTAACAAACTGTGTATAGTATTTAAAAAAAGAGCTATATTTTAAAATAAATTTGTTTTTTTATACATTTTAGACTTGGAAAAAGTAAAAAATGTTCGAAATATGATTCCTGTGACCACACAAAGAAAAAAAGAGATATATGATACTGTTTTAAAAGGTGATATTAAAATTCTTAAATAGTTATTAGTTTTGTTGCGGTCATATTTTAAAATACATACTTATGGTTATACTAAGAATGCATAAGAATAAGTAAATGTCTGACTGTTTGTTAAACACTTGTTCTTATTGTATGTTAAAAAATCCACAGTGTGGAGTTTTCATCAGGTAAAAGTATTTATTACGATCTGTGGAATAATCTAAAATTTTTTAAATAATCTACATGAGAGGTTTTCTCTATACTGTTGAATATTCCACGCTTTTTTGAATTCCAATCTGTAAATTATTTCAGATACTGGCGATTTCTTGAATTCCAAAGTGTGTGTAATTTCACCAGTATTACATGGAAAAACTTTTATGTAGATTTTTTAACAAACTGTAGATTATTCCGTCATAGCAAAAATTTTGTTGCTTGAATTAGTTTTTTAGCAAAAAATTGTAGAATATTCAACAGTATTATGTGGTAAAAAATCTTGTGTAGATTATTTAACAAACTAGATTATTACAAAGTAGTAAATTTCTCTACCTGATGAAAAATTCACATTGTATATTTTTCAGCATACCCTACATTCTCTTTTTTATGCATTTTTGAGTGTGCTCAAAATATGTTCATGAACTGAAATTAAGGTACTATGTAGTAGTAATAAAATTTAACCAATTTAGCGCCAATTACATGATCCATTAGATTTCATAAAAGTTGGAGAGGTGATTCTGATTGGTTAATAACGGACTAGCACTATAGATTGATTTGACTTTATTGGGCATAACATGGCCATACGTTTTTATTTATTTAATGTAATAAATATTTTTAAAAAAATAAAATTTTATGTATCGTTTAAATGAGAACAACTTGTATATACAAGAAAAAAATTCTTTATTTTGAAGTCCTAAAAAATTTGATTTTGGAAAAAGATACTTTTCTTATTTTGCAGCTGATATAGGTTGAATTTAGATTAATAACTGTTAAATATTGCGGGTTTCTGACTACCTTGACTTTTAAATCTTTTAACTCTGTTTTACTTGCAATTTATATCTAGCATTGTTGCAGGTTTTTAATCAATATTTACAGTGGAAACTGTAAATATTATTACAAACGTCTTAAACTACTATAAATCAATTTGATCTTTTCACTCTCCCACCCATTTTTGATTAGGTGAGCATAAAGCATATTGTTCTGTTTTTCAGATAACAAAACAATATTCTTTTATGCTTACTTGAATGGCGTGATTAAGGATATATGGTGGTTCAAAACAAGCTGCTGATTTATGCGGCAATATGGAATATCCATCACCGACCCGCTTCAGCTATAAAAAAATAACTTAAAAATATATTTTTCAAATTGCCCAGAGTCTGGCGGCTCTGAATATAGTTGAAAATGTTTTCTAGTGTCTACCATTTTTGTATGACAACCAGTTAAAAATGGACTAAATTTCAATTTTGAAAAAAAATGGAAATTCGTCAAAAACACATAATCAAATAAAAATATGTAAAAATACATATTAGCTTGATTTTTAGGTTTTGCTTAGCTTAGAATATCTAATATTACCAAAAATAGGCTTAAATTAGCTTTTAAAGCCAAAAAATTGTTCATGTTTTTGGTGGTCCATGTGACCAGTAAATTTTTAAAATTTTTAGATATTTTTAGATTCTTCAGACTTTAGCAATGTAAAAATATAATTTTTAATTAATTTTGTTGCTTAACAAATTTTTTTTCTTGACAACATAAATTGTACATACTAATAATAGGCAATTTTTGGGCTTAAATGGGCTTATAATTTTTTACAGAAGACTTAAATCGAAAAAAATAACCTCAAAATTGAGGTCTACGAGTCCGATTCGGGATATAAGGATGTTTCACATGTGTATTTTACTTTTCGATCAGTAAAATCGATAATTGGTACACGTATATGACTTGTACCTTTTAGTTTTAAAATCAGTTCAGTATTTCGTGAGATATTTGAATTTTTCTTTACGAGAGGCTGAGAGCGCGTTACGAGAGGCTAACTTAATTCTCGTAAACCCAATGGACTACAAGAAACATGGACTGAGAGGATTTTTAAAACTTTCCTAATTTCAAAGTTTTAATTAAATCTTAAGAATAAATCTTTAAAATTTACATTTTTAAATTTTTGTGCCAAGAAAACTTCATCTAATGTTAAAATATTAAAATTATTTTCTTTAAAAATGCGGTTCAAAAAGTCTAGAGTACTCGTTTACAGAATAGATCTATGGAGTCTGAAGCTTTCAAGGTAGCTTCAGAAGGGTTCCCAAAAAAATTTGTCTTTTACATTATGTCTTTCAACATCTCGTCTTCGAAAAGCTCGTCTTTTAAACATCTCGTATTCGGAAAACTCATCTTTTGAATGCGATTTTGTGAATATAATTTCTAAAGACATTGACCTGGTTGCTGGATCTTTTCTTTTACAGATGAGTCCAGCTTGGCATGGCTAGAGTGATTGTTGTTGTACGTCAGCTACGCATGGCAGTTTTCCATCTAGCAAACTAGTGGATAAATGCAGTTCAATAGTGTGTGGAGTCTGTACCACTGGCCTTGCAGGAACACCTATTCTGCTCATGTACCCATTAAATGTAGGATCAAAATCAGGGGGCGACTTAAAATCCTTTAGCTAAGACCTCGGAATGGGTAAACACTGCATGCACTGAACACTCTAGCGGTGAAGGTTGCCAACATCGTTATCAATGTTGGGAATAAAAGAGTCAAACAAAGAGTCTCAACCTTGGGGGTGAGATTTTAAAAAATGATAAATTATCTTTTTTTGCTTGTGAAAACAAAAACTGGCATAGAATTTTTGGGTATACACCCTAAGTTTTTGGAGTAAAACTTCTGATCTGATATTAAAAAAATTATTAGAAGAAATAAACAATTAAAAAAGCGCGCCAAAGGCGCGAAATTTTTGAAAACTAACTAAGCATTTTATTTCGTATCTTTTCACAAAAATGCCTTTTGTTCAGTGCTTGTTCAGAAAAAAATGCCTTCTATCCAGTGCTTGTTCAAAAACGACAGGGGGAACTATCCCCCCGTCCCCCCTGGGCAGTATTGCGTATGAATTTTATGCAATTTTCTGTTTTCCGCCACCTGCAGAGAATTATAATAGCACAGCACTACGTCAGTATGGACCTACCTAGCATAACAAAAATTGGGTCGGCGGTCCCACCACGAAACAAAGTTCCTCTCAAATTAAATGCATTTTTTTGTATTATTTTTGAAACTGGAAATACTATATACAAATAAAACATCTACTTTAAAAAATTTAGTGGTCTTTTTGTATTTAAATAAGCATCACAAAATGTTTTTTTTTCTGAATAACTAAAAAAATTTACATATGAAAAATCTTAGTTACGCATAATATAGCTCTAAATAATGGTCAAAAAGTAACAAAAATACTCTAAATTGTTTTAATATAGTTGTTTAATCTCCGATTTTCGAAAAAATTTGGTAAAAATCATTGATTTCATAACGAATTCTGATTTCGCGGTAGGACCGCAGACCCAAATTTTTGTAATGCTAGGTAGGTGCATAAACGCCCCAAAACTGAAAAGTTTTAGTTTTTTTTCTATTTGCAAAACAAAATATTAAGTATAAACTTTTTTTTCATTTTTAGGTTTTGCTTAGGCTCAGGAAAAACAGGTTTAAATTATTAAAGAATTATTCACTAAGTTTTTCTTTAATTTCAGGTTTTGCATAGGGTTAAAAAAAATATAAATTTTTGACTCGTCGTTTATTGTTAAAACAACATTGCTTTGTTTAAATATTATATTGAAAACATTTTTTTATATTCTATTCAGTTTTTTTTATTCTTGAGAGGAGTTTATACTACCTTGGTGGGGAGTTTTAACGTCTTGAGCAAAGCAACGCATACTGCGGCAGTCTAATGTTCGGTGTTCAAGTGCGCAGCATTCTATTCTAATGCTGGTGGTCAAATGCTTGGTGATCAAATCCTGGCTTTCAAATTTCCTAGAATCCATTTTTAAACGCAGTTTTTGGGCAAACACTAAATTCCACCGACTCCGACTCCGTACAAAATCTACCGTAACCTTCCGTAGTTTTTAACATTATGAAAATTTTGTCACTGGTGATTCAGTTATGCAATTTTCTTGTAATACATCATGAAAATTAGTCAGATTTTGAGTTGTAAAAGTTTAAAATACCCTCCAAGAATATTTTTATATACCTTTTGGTGTCCTTTTATTTTCGGCATAATATGTTCCGAAATAATCATTTTTTTTCATTAGATACTAAATTATTCTGCATTATAATAGCTTCAAAGTTTTTTAAGACTGTTGTCTTAATTTTTAGTTTTCGCTTAGGCTTAGGAAAAATAAAGTTTTCTTGTCTTCAATTTTCTTCTGCAAAATTATCTAAAATAAAACATTTCTAATATTTATTATAACAAATGTTTTAATTAAAAAACCAACCAAAGTGAATGTTAACCCTTAACCAAAACCTAAATTCACATAAAAATTTTTCAATCAAACAGATCAAAACAAGAGTTCAAACCATATTCTTGCACTATATTATTAATTGAAAGTTTATCAATTTCTCCAGATTAATTAATTATATTCCATTTTAAATTTGCTAATTTTATGGTTTTTAAACTTAATTAACCCCTAATTTAATGTTTTTATAGTCTAATGCACTTAAAAATTATTAATTTAAAAAATTTACATGTCGAAAAAGCTAAATTGATTCAAAAAGCATTCGATTGTTCAGTTTGTTTGATTTTTTGTTCATTCCGTCTAAACTGCAAATCAATATAATTTAGTTTAGTTTAGTTAATCGTGCACCCAGTTGTCAAATAAACGATTAACTGTCTGTAATTGTTGAATGCAGGTTGTTATACTTTTAATTTTAATTAGAATTATAATAAAACAATAGAAATATGCTTTACAATGCAATGAATTATGTTAGAAACATTGAGGTATTACAAGATCCACCTGAAGACACGCTTACAGCTGAAGGCGCTTACCTAGAAGCCCAGGATTTACCACAACTATTTTATGAATCACCCAAGCTATTGACAATGAAGAGAATTCGAAATAACCATGTAATATTAAATTTTGAAATGCAGGATGTAAGGAACTTTTAAAAATCAAAAATAATAACTTTTGACGTTGTGCTGGTGTTGAATAAGAAATAAGTTTCATTGAAATAATTTGCAGAAATTTGAGGCGGAGTCGAAGTCGGTGGAATTTAGTGTTTGCCAGTTTTTGAGGACCGATTCTGATTTTCAGCGCCCCTGCGCGCCTGCGCCTGTGGTAATTTTTTTAAGCGCGCTGAAAAATCTGAAACAACGTCGTGATAAAATTTAGGTTGATTTTTAGGTTTTGCTTAGGTTTAGGAAAACCAAAAAAATGTTTAAAACTGTTTAGCTTACTTAAACAAGCGTTTTCGCTTAGTTTAAAAATTATTATTTTCACTTAAAAATTCGCGCGCTGAAAATTAGAAACTGCTTTTTTGAGGCGTTTGCTATTCTCAGTAATAGTAAACTTCAGGAATTCTCAGTAACGACTTTAGATTTTCAGATTTTACCTTCGCAGCTGGGCATTCTTCAAGTATAACCCAATTTTCCTGTCACCGGAAAGATGGATTGTTTAAGACTGTTATTTTTCAAGTAAATTATCGTGATAAAACTCTTAAATAACATTTATCGTGGACTTTAGACCTTTATTTCTCTAAGCAACCTAAGCAAAACCTTAAAATCAAGCTAAATTTAATGTTTTGTTTGATTTTCAGGTTTTGATTAGGTTGTGTTGTGTTTTTTGGTTTTTTTGGGGGGAAGCGCGCGGCTTTTATGTTTTGGTGTTTGTCTCTGTTAGCCCCGGAAAAGGCTTGGGTTAGGTATGATTCCCATACGCGTCCCAAAATTCGATTTGACCGACCCTAATGTAAAATACGCTTATAAAACATCTTCATACCCGTAGACTTGATTTTTGTGGTTATTTTTGAGATTTGAGCTTTTGATTAGAAGTTATAAGCCGATTTATACCCAAAAATTGCCCTATTTTGGCATGTACAATTTATGTTATTAAGAAATTTTTTTATTAAGCCTTTAATCAAATTAATATTATTTTTTTCGTATTACCAAGTGTCTGGCAGTTACAAATATACTTTTATTTTTTTCATGGTAACAACCAATTTTTTATAATAACCGTTCAAATACCCATAAAATTTTAGTTGTGAAAAAATTCACATTTTTGAAAAACAACTTATTTTAATAAAAATCAATTATATTACAAATTTGTTTGATTTTTAGGTTTTGCTTAGGCTTAGGAACAAAAAATCGGTGAAAAACTAAGTTTAAATTAGCGTTTAAAGCCAAAAAAATTTTGTTGTCCATGTTTTTGGTGGTCCATGTAACTTTTGAATTTTTAATTTTTTTGAAAATTTTTAAGTTCTTCAGACTTCTAGCATTGTTAAAACATAGTTTTTAATTTAATTTGTGTGTTTACAATTTTTTTTATTAACATCATAAATTGCATATGCTGAAAAAGGTCATTTTTTGGGTATAAATTAGTTCATAACTCTTTTCGATAAGGCCAAATCTTAAAAATAACCATTAAAACGAAGTCTGCGTGTTCGATTTAGTGTACAAAGATGTTTTATATGTGTATTTTACTTTAGAATCGGTCAAATCGAATTTTGGGACGCGTATGGGAATCGTACCCTTGGGTTATACTTGAAGAATGCCCGCAGCTGTTTCCTAACCTAAGCTTCGTGTTCCTACGCCTAAGCAAAACCTAAAAAATAATACCTCCAGGAAGTTGGCATGTTTTTCTGGCATGTTTTTGCAGGTTTTTGCATGTTTTAGCAAAGTTATGTCAATTTAAAGATTTATACTTGAATTTAAGGCATAAAAACCTAATATTTATAAAAAAAACACAACTATTTTTACTTATTTATCCTTAAAATCATTTTCCTTTTAATTTAATTTGATTTTAATTATATTATTTTACCGCATGTTTTTGCAGGTTTTTGCATGTTTTTAAAGTTTACACGCTTATACTAAAATTTTGTAAAAAAACCAAATTCAACAACAAAAATATAAAAAATCTAACATTTTTAACTATAAATAATTTTATTTTAATTCAAGATTATTTTAAATTAGAATATTTTAAAGCAAGTTTTTGATTTTTTTTAAGCATAAAATCCAGTCATGGACCACTATTTGTCCAGCCATGGAGTACTGTTGTTCCAGCATGTTTTCAAAAAAAAGGAAGTTGGCATGTCAAAAAAGGAAGTTGGCATGTTAAAAAAAGGAAGTTGGCATGTCTTAGCTCGCCTACGATTGGACGCTCGTTTTTAAACAATTTTATAAAAATCAATAAACAAGTGTTCAGCGCCTCCGAACGGGTTCATTTGAAAACTTGTGCCAAATTTTAATTAAATTCTATAAATAGATGCAATATATCTGTTTTTCTCTTTCTCTGTGTGT
>JASAMX010001097.1:0-12093 GCA_030248175.1 Microlaimidae sp. YZB2_3 | reverse complement strand
GTTAACCACTGCAAAAAATAAACATCCTGGAATGAACCAGGTATACAGCTACAAAGACTGCTAAAACAGATAAAATATAGTAACAAAACAATTATAATATACATATTGGATTACTCCAGATGCAGTTAACTGCTGCAAAAATAAACATCCTGGAATTAATTAGCTGCAGCACAATTTTTTAATCAAAGATGAAAATTGCGCGTACAATTTTAATACTTTTGATAAAAATTGTACGCGCTTGTTAAACAGTGTTTTAATGTTGTTTAATCTAACAGTTTATGCTAAATAAATTTTAAATTTTCAAAGCAACAATCATTTACAATTATTAGAAATCACCACTAAAAACAAAACCTTGGTAAACAATGGCATTAAATAAACATAAATAAATTTTAGAATTGTTTTTAAAAAAAGGCGATTTTTCCCGGGCCTATGTTTCAACCAGAAAAGATGTGGACTCGTCTGAAAAATGGACATTATGTGGACTATGGAAAATGTGCATTTGGTTTGGGCAGCTGCTCACTAAATAAAAATTTCTAACATATGATAATGATTTGTTTATACATTGATCTAATCACACAGCATTGTTGCATTGTTTATTTAGTCTGATGAAAGATGTCGATTGAAAAAATCAGTACCCGCCGGCGATTTATGACGAGCGCAAAATCGCCACTGTTTCAATTAGAAGGTTATACTTCTATGTTGTAAAAAACAACTATAAATTTGAAAAAGTGGCGATTCCGCGCTTGTCAAAGATTGCTGTGAGTATGATTTTTTAAACTGACAATTCATCAAACTAAAAAAAATTCAACAGTGCTGTGTGCTTAGATTAATGTATAAACAAATCATTATCATATGGTAGAAATTTTTATTTAGTGAGCAGCTTTCCAAACCAAATGCAAATGCAAAAGTAAAAATAATAATAATAATAATAATAATAAGATGAACATGAATTACAAAATTTACTCACGTTCTCTAAGTATAGTTGGCGCGGTGCCGTGGGTTAAATTGCAGTGTGGCACTTCGCACCACCGATGATTACCAGCGCGTGGCGCTCCCCGCCACGGACGCTTATTATTATTTTTTAATAAATAAACTTTGAATTAATTTTGTCATCAGTAATGAAAGAATTAAAAAGTACTCTGTTGTTTTCACCATTTTCTCCTCGGTTAAAGCAGATGGCGCTGGGAACTGGTTCCGTTTCTGCCACCAATTAAAACCGGCCTGTTTTTTTTGTGCGGTTTCTATGAGGGGATGTTGGTTGTCTGCTCTATACAATCCTTATTATTGCTAAAAGCTGTTATTGTGTGGTTGGGATTTTTTAGTTGTTTATTATTTTTTATTTTTTTTTTTAATCAATAAATCGATAACAAGGACCTAAATGAAAAAAGTTCTTCCTAAGAAAGTTGCGTAATTCCTTCTTCTTTCTAATGAGCCCATGTTTATTTTTGATCAATCAGTAACGAATGAGGAATATCGCTTTTTAAGGATGGAGCGTTGGAATTATAATAATAATAATAAAAAAAAAAAAAAAGAAGAAGAAGGTTCTGAATTTCAAAATTTACCCACGTTTTCTAATAATGGTTGGCGCTGCGCCACGGGGCTAAATCGCCCCGTGGCGCTCCCACGCCACCCATGATAACAAACATGGGAAAAGGAGAGTCAAAAGCAAAAACCGCTTATTAAAACAAAAATATTTTTTATGTTGATTTTACACTTTTAACATTAAGTGAAATTTAAATTGGGTAATATCTACCAGTTAATAATGCGTTTGCAGTTGACCAAAGTCACATAAGGTATAATTTGCAAACGGTTTGATTGAAAAGTACCTAACCGTCAAAGCATCCAAATGTTTTTATTAAAAAGCCGCGCAAAAACTTCTGAACGTACTATTGATGAATTAAACATCATACAGAACAACCAATCAGCTGCGTGCAACCATGCTTATGCAAATTATTTCTTATGTAACCTTAGTCAATTGGCGTCCATATATTGAGCTATCGTATGTTTCATTTTTTTCCGCTGAGAAGGATTTTCTTTCAGTTTTAACGATATTGATTTTATATTTCAAACTGATTGTGCAATTTAATAATAATCAAAATTTAACAAATTAAATTGAGTATTGGGCCATTCATTCCCCTCAGTTTGGTTAAGTATTTATAACAAGTCACTGAGGTGACAACCACTTTGTATTTAGTTATGTTTGTGTAAATATATATTTAAAAAAGTGTTAAGATTAGTATTGTTATGTTACCTTGTATGCATTATTTGTGGTTTTCACATCTTGGATGCTTGTACACAGAGAGGGAAGACAAATCAAAGTAAACTGTGTCATGTAATGGGCGTTGTGGAGTGTTCTGCCGCTAACATTGTTTCCGCCCGACTTTTATAGAGCAAATAATCAACTAAATAAAATAAATGAACAAAAAAACCCAATAAACCTGCAATTGGCCCATGTGGCACCAAAACAAAACCCAGTCTGTTTATCCAAGAGTTATACTTGATATTAGTTAAGTTTTGCATTTTTTGAAGAATAATTTCGGTATACTTTAAAACCCATTTAAAACTTGAGTACCAGTTCGCTGGAGATATAACCTAAAAAATGAACAGTGTACAAAGCCTTTTTTTATTAATATTATATTTTTTTGTTATTAAATAGATTAAGCCATTTCAATCTTACCCGTTCTTGATCACTTAGGATAATAAGAAAAAATATTAAATACCTTTTGAGCCAACAAAAAGTCATTTTAGATGATCATACATTGATCAAATCAGAGTGTAGCGATCAATATACATTTTACTTTAAGAGAAAATTAACAAAAAAATAAAAAAAAACACGTTTATTGAATACATTACATTACTTTTAGATATATTTTGATCCATTTTTAATTATCACAAAATTACACATGGTTTTATAAACATAAATAAAAAATTTCAAAATAATAAAACTCACTACTAACAATCGGTTACCAATATAATTTCCTAAAATTTTTGAAACAAAAATGTTTCATATTTGTAATTATAAGCGAATGAAACCTAGCTGGTCTCGATGATTTGCAGCATTGAATCGACTATATAATAAACGCTACTTGAACTTCTAACAAAAACTGTCTAATATTAAAGATAAAATACCATAGTTTAACAATTATTTTTATCAAATTACTCAATTTGATACAAAATAGTAATTTAAAAAAAATAACTAATTTCTGTATATTTTGTAAAAAGTTGAAAATTATGCGGTTTTATTTGTTTTTTTTTTTAAATGTCCCAACTGTACAGTTTTAATTGGTCCTTTTATGTCTCTGATACAAACGTACGAGGTCAGCCAGATACATTCAATCACTCAATCAATCAAAATGTTTATTCTAGGAAATACAAACTACAAGACAAACCAAAATTAATTTTATATAGATATTTTTTATATTGGTTATGCATTACAAAAATTTGGGTATGCGGTGCCGCCACGAAATCAGAATTCGTTATGAAACCAATGGTTTTTACAAATTTTATTAAAAAACCGGAGATTAAACAACTATATTAAAACAATTTCGAGTATTTTTGTTAACTTTTGACCATTATTTGGAGCTATATTAAGCTTAACTAAGGTTTCTCATATGTAAATTTTTTGGTTAATCAAAAAAACATTTTGTATTTTGTAATGCTTAATTAAATACAAAAAGACCACTAAAATTTATCAAGTAGATATTTTATTTGTATATGGCATTTCCAGTTTCAAATGCAAAAAATGCATTTAATTTGAAAAGGAACTTTGTTTCGTGGTGGGACCGCCGACCCAATTTTGTTATGCTAGGTAGGTCCATTGTTACTCTATGGCTGTTAGCTGTAGTACATTTGTTTGTGATTTTGAAACTTAGTACTATTAATATAAAATACCGTTATAATCAAAACTAAAAAAGTAACCACAAGGAAATGTTTAGTATTTGTAGAGTTACTGAATACGTAACTGAGTATGCAGAATAAGTGGTACACAAGTATATTAAAACCAAGTTTAAAACTTAAAAAAAGTTAGGCACTTTTACAACAATTAAAAATTAATTGCAGGTATTAGCTTAAAAAAATAAATTCAGATATTCAAATAACTTTAAATTAAAAGACAAAAAAAATTTGACCACAAAAAAAAAAGTTTTATGTCAAACAAACAAAAAAAACCAAAAGGCGAGCATATCAGGCTAATTAAAATGTAAATTGAAAATAAGCGATTGCCTTTTAAATTTACTCTTAGATTGAAGTAAATGAACCGCCAGGGAAAGAATAACTAACAGAGGTATTAAAAAAACGTGTAAGCTAAGGAAGGTCAAAAACTACGTTAGAATAACATGGTGTGGTTTTTGCTTGCAGTTCATATAACCTGATCTAGGCTTGATCTAGCTTGCGGCTCAAAAATCCGCCAAGTACCATCCAACTTTTGAGTGCGGGATAAAACTATTCAGCCTGGGCATGGTTAAAAAAAATTTTTTTTTTTGATTTTTGGTATCAGAAAAATATGTGCAAACTTTCTTTTATAAACATACATAGTTTAAAGCGGCTTAGAAGCTTTATAAGATCTTGTTTCTTTGGCATTAATATTTTTTTTAACTTAATATAAAAAAGAACGCTTCAGTTGTTTAATATGGTTGAATTCAGATCTCAGCCGCTTCCATATTTCAGTTCAAAAAATGTTTTGAGAATGATTCCAGTTTGTGATTAGTATATTAAGCCTTTGAGTCATTTTTTTTGTAAACCGCATTTGTTATGTTATGTTATGTTGATAGCGACCGATATCGGCTCGCCTAAATTTTGGTTTGTCTTGTAGTTTGTATTTCCTAGAATAAACATTTTGATTGATTGAGTGATTGAATGTATCTGGCTGACCTCGTACGTTTGTATCAGAGACATAAAAGGACCAATTAAAACTGTACAGTTGGGACATTTAAAAAAAAAAACAAATAAAACCGCATAATTTTCAACTTTTTACAAAATATACAGAAATTAGTTATTTTTTTAAATTACTATTTTGTATCAAATTGAGTAATTTGATAAATAATTGTTAAACTATGGTATTTTATCTTTAATATTAGACAGTTTTTGTTAGAAATTTTCAGTAGTGTTTATTATTATATAGTCGATTCAATGCTGCAAATCATCGAGACCAGCTAGGTTTCATTCGCTTATAATTACAAATATGAAACATTTTTGTTTCAAAAATTTTAGGAAATTATATTGGTAACCGATTGTTAGTAGTGAGTTTTATTATTTTGAAATTTTTTATTTATGTTTATAAAACCATGTGTAATTTTGTGATAATTAAAAATGGATCAAAATATATCTAAAAGTAATGTAATGTATTCAATAAACGTGTTTTTTTTATTTTTTTGTTAATTTTCTCTTAAAGTAAAATGTATATTGATCGCTACACTCTGATTTGATCAATGTATGATCATCTAAAATGACTTTTTGTTGGCTCAAAAGGTATTTAATATTTTTACTTATTAGCCTAAGTGATCAAGAACGGGTAACATCGCAATGGCTTAGTCTATTTAATAACAAAAAAATATAATATTAATAAAAAAAGGCTTTGTACACTGTTCATTTTTTAGGTTATATCTCCAGCGAACTGGTACTCAAGTTTTAAATGGGTTTTAAAAGATACCGAAATTATTCTTCAAAAAATGCAAAACTTAACTAATATCAAGTATAACTCTTGGATAAACAGACTGGGTTTTGTTTTGGTGCCACATGGGCCAATTGCAGGTTTATTGGGTTTTTTTGTTCATTTATTTTATTTAGTTGATTATTTGCTCTATAAAAGTCGGGCGGAAACAATGTTAGCGGCAGAACATTCCACAACGCCCATTACATGACACAGTTTACTTTGATTTGTCTTCCCTCTCTGTGTACAAGCATCCAAGATGTGAAAACCACAAATAATGCATACAAGGTAACATAACAATACTAATCTTAACACTTTTTTTAAATATATATTTACACAAACATAACTAAATACAAAGTGGTTGTCACCTCAGTGACTTGTTATAAATACTTAACCAAACTGAGGGGAATGAATGGCCCAATACCCAATTTAATTTGTTAAATTTTGATTATTATTAAATTGCACAATCAGTTTGAAATATAAAATCAATATCGTTAAAACTGAAAGAAAATCCTTCTCAGCGGAAAAAAATGAAACATACGATAGCTCAATATATGGACGCCAATTGACTAAGGTTACATAAGAAAAAATTTGCATAAGCATGGTTGCACGCAGCTGATTGGTTGTTCTGTACGATGTTTAATTCATCAATAGTACGTTCAGAAGTTTTTGCGCGGCTTTTTAATAAAAACATTTGGATGCTTTGACGGTTAGGTACTTTTCAATCAAACCGTTTGCAAATTATACCTTATGTGACTTTGGTCAACTGCAAACGCATTTTTAACAAAACTGTATGCAAATTATTCCTTACGTGACTGTGGTCGATTGCTATATTTATGCTGCTTATCAATAGAGTTTTCGGTGTTTTCATGTGGCCAAGCGGCATTGGAAATAAAGGTGCCTATAAAAATAAAATAACGGTCCTATAGACGCATTCCCCTTAACTAAACCCGCTAGCAAAAATCCAAATATCAACAAATTACTACGTTAATGTCCTGAGTCTCGAAAAAAAATTTGGCGCGTTTTACAAAGTTATGTGCACGTTTTTTAAGCGTTTTTGAAAATATAAAAAAACCTTTCAGAATTTTTTTTAAAAGTAACAAATACTGAAAATACACATTGCAATTAATCTTTTGTTCGCAAAAGTTGTTATAACTTTTGCAATATTGATGCTATTTTAAAAATCAAACTATCGTTTTATTTGTATTTAAACGAACAAAAAAAATGATTATCAGAATATTATTTTTTTCTCATTGTTATAAGTATTTTGCAATCCCCATTACAAAAAACAAATAACAGCCAATAAAATATCAAATTCTCTAATAACACCACTGTGTTGTTTACAAAGTCAACGTTTTATTCTGGTAACCAATATACTAAACAAACAATAATTTTTAATCAATTACAGTGCGAACCAATCGTGGTCGCAAAAATTCATATGGTTCATTTGAAATTCATTCAAAAGTATGGTTAACCAGAATATGACTCAAAGGCTTACTATGTAAGCTCTATTATGAACCATATCCTAGACTGTTTTTAAATTGTAGCACTAAATTAGATGTAACTTGTTTTTCAGAAAGTGAATTCCAAATTGAGACAATTCTGTTACTAAAGTAAAGTTTTCTAGCATTAATTCTACTTTTTTGTACCTTTAGTTTAAATGAATACCTCTTGTGTGATTATCATCATAATGAGCATAACGAAATTGATATTTATTAAACAATATTCTTGTAAAATTCCTTTGAACGCGCTCAATTATTGCGATATGTTTTAAAAATGGGTTCCAAACAGCGCTGGCATACTCCAACGTAGGTCTCACGTACGTTTTGTATGGTCTTAGCAAATTACAAAAGTTATTGGAATTAAATGTTCTAAAAATAAGAAAAGCAAGTTTTAAGCTTTTTTTTGCAATAATTTCACAATGTTGAGAAAAACTTAAGGTTTCTGAGATATGCACCTCAAGATCTTTTATCAGTTTTGTTTTTGACCGAATTTCATTATCAACATAATAGTTGACTTTTGAACTTCTTGTTTTTGAGCAGACATGTAGAACTTCACATTTACTTTTCGCCAAAGAAAGCTGCCAGTTTTTTGACCATGCAGCAACTCTCAACAAATCACTTTGAAGTTGAGCTGTTTTTTCTATTTTATCTTCAGAAGTGAAGCTTATATAAATTTTCGCGTCATCTGCAAAAAGCTTAATTTTAGAATGCTGGGTGCAATCAAAAAGGTCATTAATGTAGATCAAAAACAAAAAAGGACCAAGAACAGAACCCTGTGGAAGATAACTGCTGACCTGGTACAAAGATGAAATTTCATTGTTGATTATTACTTTATAGTCTCTGCCAACTAAAAACGGTTTAATCCATTTTAAAAATCTTCCACAGATACCATATTTTTTAAGTTTGTATAGTAGTTTTTGGTGTGAAACCGTGTCAAAAGCTTTAACAAAATCAAAATATATTACATCAATATTTGTTTTATTATTTAAAAGTGACGTCCAATTATTTACAGTTTCTAGCAATTGAGTTATGGCTGAACTTTTAACTTTAAAGCCATGTTGGCACCTAGACAATATTTTTTGAAAGACAACTACAAGTTCATCCTTAACTGGGCCTTTCCATTAGTTCACAACAAAATGATGTATTGGACGATAGTTTTCTTTGTTAGATTTTGATGCTTTTTTATGCAGTGCAAGAAGGGCATTTACATTTCTTATTACACCGACCGAAACCATCTAAGCGTAAATCTTGTTGTAGCTTATAGTGTTTGAACAGTATGATTTATCTTTTAATCCCATTGCCAGACCTCTTTGAACACATGTTTCAGAAATCTTTATCAAAGATAATTTTGAGCACGATTCACCCCTTTAAACAGGATTGCTTATATTTAATTGACTAGTTCTGAATAAGGGTTTTTTAGTGTATGAAAGAGGGTACAATACAGCTAGCGCCGATCATATGTAGGGAGAAAATTGAGAAACAACGAGCGACTAAAAGTAAACCCAACGTGGCTGCAACAGTTGTTCATTGGATTAAAAAATGCTCCCGATTAAGTAACCACTCAAATCATGAGAATCTGACGTCACTTTATCAAACAAATACTCGGTACTAAATCGACTCTCATTGGCTGATAAAGTGACGTCAGGATCTCGTGATTTGAATGGTTATTAAATGGGGGCATTTTTTAATCCAACGAACAACTGTTGCAGCCACGTTGGGTTTACCTTTAGTACTTTTTACGGTTTAAAATATTTTAAATATTTATTGGTTTAATATCTCAACTTCTTCACTTTAAAATTTCTTAAATATTTTTTAATATTACAAGAGCAAAAGCATTTTTTGAGGATTTTTAGTTTTTTTGCCGTTTCGTAGGTACGGCGCTGCTAGCGCGCTTGATTTCCACATTTTTAAAGTTTTAATATTACAAAAAATGCTCTATTTAAAAATTTGGAATGAATTTTTTAAGATTAATTTTTAAATTTTGAATAATTTTAAAATCAAAACAATAAGAAAACCCCATGTAGGTTGGAAATAAGTTTCAAAGCACCAATTTCCACTTTATTTTTGCTAATTTAAAATCATTGTTGACTCAAATACTATTTTAGTGATATTTTTTGCAGTTAACCACTGCAAAAAATAAACATCCTGGAATGAACCAGGTACAGCACAAAGACTGCTAAACAGATAAAATATAGTAACAAAACAATTATAATATACATATTGGATTACTCCAGATGCAGTTAACTGCTGCAAAAATAAACATCCTGGAATTAACCAGCTGCAGCACAATTTTAATCAAAGATGAAAATTGCGCGTACAATTTTAATCTTTGATAAAAATTGTACGCGCTTGTTAAACAGTGTTTTAACGTTGTTTAATCTAACAGTTTATGCTAAATAAATTTTAATTTTTCAAAGCAACAATCATTACAATTATTAGAAATCACCACTAAAAACAAAACCTTGGTAAACAATGGCATTAAATAAACATAAATAAATTTTAGAATTGTTTTTAAAAAAAGGCGATTTTTCCCCGGGCGTATGTTTAGACAGAAAAGATGTGGACTAGTCTGAAATGGACATTATGTGGACTATGGAAAATGTGCATTTGGTTTGGGCAGCTGCTCACTAAATAAAAATTTCTACCATATGATAATGATTTGTTTATACATTGATCTAATCACACAGCATTGTTGCATTTTTTTTAGTCTGATGAAATGTCAATTGAAAAAATCATACTCACAGCAATTTTTGACAAGCGCAAAATCGCCACTTTTTCAATTAGAAGGTTATATTTATATGTGTAAAAAACAACTATAAATTTGAAAAAGTGGCGATTCCGCGCTTGTCAAAGATTGCTGTGAGTATGATTTTTTAAACTGACAATTCATCAAACTAAAAAAAATTCAACAGTGCTGTGTGCTTAGATTAATGTATAAACAAATCATTATCATATGGTAGAAATTTTTATTTAGTGAGCAGCTTTCCAAACCAAATGCAAATGCAAAAGTAAAAATAATAATAATAATAATAATAAGATGATGAACATGAATTACAAAATTTACTCACGTTCTCTAAGTATAGTTGGCGCGGAGCCGTGGGTTAAATTGCAGTGTGGCACTTCGCACCACCGATGATTACCAGCGCGTGGCGCTCCCCGCCACGGACGCTTATTATTATTTTTTAATAAATAAACTTTGAATTAATTTTGTCATCAGTAATGAAAGAATTAAAAAGTACTCTGTTGTTTACACCATTTTCTCCTCGGTTAAAGCAGATGGCGCTGGGAACTGGTTCCGTTTCTGCCACCAATTAAAACCGGCCTGCTTTTTTTGTGCGGTTTCTATGAGGGGATGTTGGTTTTCTGCTCTATACAATCCTTATTATTGCTAAAAGCTGTTATTGTGTGGTTGGGATTTTTCATTTGTCTATTTTTATTTTTTTTATTTTAATCAATAAATCGATAACAAGGACCTAAATGAAAAAAGTTCTTCCTAAGAAAGTTGCGTAATTCCTTCTTCTTTCTAATGAGCCCATGTTTATTTTTGATCAATCAGTAACGAATGAGGAATATCGCTTTTAAGGATGGAGCGTTGGAATTATAATAATAATAATAAGAAGAAGAAGGTTCTGAATTTCAAAATTTACCCACGTTTTCTAATAATGGTTGGCGCTGCGCCACGGGGCTAAATCGCCCCGTGGCGCTCCCACGCCACCCATGATAACAAACAGGGGAAAAGGAAATACAAAAGCAAAAACCGCTTATTAAAACAAAAATATTTTTTATGTTGATTTTACACTTTTAACATTAAGTGAAATTTAAATTGGGTAATATCTACCAGTTAATAATGCCTCTTTTATTAATATTTCCCTAATAGCCGGGTGGTGTGGAGTTCCTCCTTGTGGTGCCTGGCGGGCAACGGTAACACTAGCTTTTGTCATGAGATTTGTGGAATAAAGCGGTAACACGTTTTGCTCTGTAGAACACAGATGGAAACCATAGTAGCGGCAGATCGCTCCACAACGCCCATTACATGAAACAGTTTACTGTGATTTGTCTTCCCTCCCTGTGTACCAGCATAGAAAATGTGACAACCATTTACTGCATACATGGTAACATAACACCCACAAAATATGTATAATAATACCAAAAATATATAATACTATATATTATATTAAGGAAAAATATGACACTCAGTCTCAGAAGCGAAACTATTTGGTGCCATTTTTTGGGCACTGTCATTAAGTGTTGTGCGCATAAAATGGCAAAACAACTGTTCTTATTGAGGCATGTGTCGTGTAAATGGGCACTGCTAAAAGGGTAGCAGTGTTTTTGCGCATATCCTAGCATGCTAACTCGAACGCACTGCATTTTGAAGTACACTGCACTTTTTTGGCATTCTTGTGCGCATATATGCGCATATACTGCACATAAAATAGCACAACCGCGGGAAACAAAAAAAATAAACCGACTAAAAACCACTACTTAGTTTGCACACTGTACACAAAATACAAACTTTTAGTATAGACATACAAAAATAAAATCCAATGCAATACACAAAAAGATCTATTTATGTATTGCTTATTTTATTTTTTATTCTATACTAAAATATGTGTACAGTGTGCTTAGTGGTTTTTTAGTCAGTTTATTTTTTTGTTGGGGGGCGGGGGGGGGGGGGGGGGGGTGAAAATGCAGTGCGTTCAAGTTAACATGCTAGGATAGGCGCAAAAACACTGCTACATTTTTAGCAGTGCCCATTTACACGACACATGCCTCAATAAGAACAGTTGTTTTGCCATTTTATGCGCACAACACTTAATAGCAGTGCTCAAAAAATGGCACCAAATAGTTTCACTTCCGAGACTGAGTGTCATATTTTTCCTTAATATATTATATAGTATTATATATTTTTGATAATACTACATAGTAGCATGTACAGTAAAA
>JASAMX010001096.1:0-10356 GCA_030248175.1 Microlaimidae sp. YZB2_3 | reverse complement strand
GTATGTATCTTGGCATTAATTACGTATTGCTCAAAGAAGGATATGATAGGTTGAGCGTTAGAATAATAATAAGAAAAAGGAGATGAACATGAATCTCAAAATTTACCCACGTTCTTTAATTATGGTTTGCGCGGCGCCACAGGGCTAAATTGCCCCGTGGCGCTCCTGCGCCACCCATGATTTATTTACATTTCTTAAATAAGTTGCCGCGAGATATTATTATTGTTTGAAAGGAAAGAAGATCTAAAAAGCTAAAATTGTATAATAATTAAAACAGAAACTGTCAATTCACGAATACAAATAAAATAGTGATGCTAAGTTTTAAAATTGTTTATTAAGGAGCAAAGTCTTCAAATTTGATCATTACCGTTAAATAGTTTCGTTTTGCTTGGTTAATGTAATTTAAACCTGAAAAGTACATATTACGACTCATTTAATTTTTAGAAATATCTTACGGGTGATCACCATAGCAACCTTTTTTAACAAGTTTTTTTAATTGCTTCCAACAAAAACTTTTGATTACACCAATAAAAAGTAGTGTAATTTAATTTCTTTTGTTTATTATATGTGTTTTAGATAACCGATCAATTACAAGGGGCCCTGCAGGATTTGGAGAGCGCCTAATAACCGGTGGCAAATCTGTAAAACAAAGATTTCTTAATATTGTGCACTTTTTGTATTGAAAACTGCCGAAAATGATCTGGATCATTATTTGAACGCGCGCGAAAATGCACCGCAGTCGCCGTTAATGACGCCGCAATTGCTTTTGAACAGCGTGTAACAATGTAGAAAGACAGAATGTAACAATTTAAAAATTGTATTTATTCATAGTTAAATGCGGAAATTCTAGATTTAACACAAGAAAGGGCTAGACAAGCGGATAATAGTATGCACGATTCTATATGTCGATTCTGAATTTTATCTTCCTGAAAGTTCATGGTTTTTTTCTTTCCCGCGTCTGCGAATGGACTGTAGCATTGATAAAACAAAGGCTACTCTGTCTGTTAACACCCAAAACCCGGCCGGCCTGTTATTATAATGGCATGCATATGTTTTCTTCCAGTACTATAGTATGTTTAACCAACATTCAAACCGTAATTGACTATACCTCGCTAAACGCTTGGTCAATCTAAACAGAAGTTATATCGCTGTGCAAATGAGTAGTATTTCTACACATTAAGATGATTTTCGTGAGATTTTACGTTTTGTTTATTGAGATATGGTCATTTTGTATTCAAGTTTTTATTTAAGTCAAAATTATTTTTTAGTAGACTTAAAATTATTATTGTGTTCAATTCTAAGATTTAATATGTATAATATTAAAGTTTTGTGCTTTAAGATGAAGTTAGTTTTAGGCCCTGAGTCCAGTTTATTTCTTGTCAAAACTGTCTAAAAAGAAAATGCAATTTAATTTTACTAATGTAAAGCCTTTTTTTAGTTTTGAGAAATTTTTATATTTCGTTTGTAGGTTAAAAAACTTAATAAATTCAACAAAGTCCTATCTGATATAATTAAAGATTTGTACTGTGAACGCTTAAAAAAATTAAAACTGGGCTCCTTAACCTTTTCTGATTATTTAGGCGAAAAACCGCGTCTCAGATGCCGAAGAGATCGGCGTGACCCACCGTCGTAAGTCGTTTTACTACAGCAAAATAAGCCACAGTTTCTATAAAATACACTGTACTATAAAATGACTGTGACTCAGTCTGTAGTGAATAAGCTCCTGTTAAAAATCGAAAATGAGTCATAGTCGCATATATTTTATACTGGTTTATTTTGCCATAGTAACGAAACGTCGTGCTGTTATATGCTAAAGTCAAACTCTATGCATCTTTACTAAAGTCGATTTTACTTGTGAAACTAATACTACATAAAGGCCTAAATTACCTCAACAATTTTACGGCGAATACTGGATAAAAAATTATTATTTTTCTTGTTTTGAAATGCTTCAAAAATAGCAAATAATGCCAAAAATATAAGACAATTTATGTGGGTTAATTATGCAGAATCATGGGCGTAGCCAGGAGGGTCTAGGGGGTCTAGACTCTAGACCCCCTTCTTGGGTCGGCAAATAAAAAAATTTGGGGTTAGACCCCCCTCTTTTGGGTCACCAAGGATAAAAATTTGAGGGTCTGGAACGGCCATTTTTTAAAAAATTTTTCGTGCTTCGCTCCGCTCAGCGCTTGATTATATAGTCTTCATTTCCAAATTGGTGTTACTTTGTTTTGTAATCTTGGTATGACCACGCTGGACCCACCCCATTCTTAATGTTTTAATTGGTCTCCACTTCCAGTTTTGTGTTACTTTGTTTTGTAATCTTGATACGAGTATGCTGGACCCCCCTTAGATTGTTATATTATAGTGGGATTAAA
This sequence comes from Microlaimidae sp. YZB2_3, assembly GCA_030248175.1. Lineage (NCBI taxonomy): Eukaryota > Metazoa > Nematoda > Chromadorea > Desmodorida > Microlaimidae > Microlaimidae sp. YZB2_3. The sequence goes on along the minus strand of JASAMX010001096.1, from coordinate 7,984 downwards.
AATATAAAGGTTAGGAAAAGTAATTTTGAAAACATTTTTTCGCACTTTGCACTGCTCTGCTGTAATTCAATGTACTTATTTTTCAGTTGTTAATGTTTTAAAAATCAAAAATTTTAAGGTATCAAATTGTGTGTAAAATTTTTTTTCTTTGTTTTACACTTATTTTATTGAATAATAACAAAAATAATAAAGTATGTGGCATAAATAAGGGAATAAACACTCCGCGCGAAGCGCGGAACATTTTTGTTAGCCCTTTTATAACGTTTCAGATTTGGACCCCATGGATCCCCCTTTTGGAAATTTGTTCTTTGAAATTTGACCCTCCTCTTTCCGAAATCCTGGCTACGCCCATGTGCACAATTAAAGCAATATATTTTAAAAATAATATAAACAATATATTTTAAAATAATATAAATAATTTACTTGTGTTGTATAAAAATTTTTATTTTATTTTTTTAAATACTTCAAAAATACGGAATGATGTCAAAAATATTAGATGATTTATGTGGGTTAATTATAAACAATTAAAGCAATATATTATAAAATTATATAATAACTTGAATAAAAGTTATCTCAGATATGGTATTAAAATATTTTACTTTGTTTTATCTAACAGGTATTGAAAATTGCAATAATTCAATGCTTTTGTGCTTTTTAATTAAACAACCCTATCTTTAATTTTAAAAAAATACGCATTTTGCGTCAAAGTTAGGAGTCAGAAGGTTTAATTGTGCTCAGTACCTTTTTATCTGCTGTTTTAAATTTTTTAATTTTAATTGCAACAAAAAACAAGAGTTGATAATATGTTCGTCACTAATGGGTTTTATTGCAATGAAGTGTTTGTCGGAATGTTTTCCTTTTGACTTGCAGAGCAATTATATTATGCAAATTGTCTGCTATTGTGCTTTTAGTTAATTAAAGCAATAATATACAACCTAAACGAATGTTTACCTAGCTGTACACTAAATTTGTGACCAAAAATTTTGTGTGAAAACACGGATTTGTGTAACATTATTAACGATTTTAACATAATGTTGATTTATAAAGGGATTATTGTGACTTTTCCTGCAGTGAAAATCCTTGTTGAGAGTAAGTGAGTTTGTAATGCGCAAAAAATTGCTGTTCTAGGAGGACATTAGTGAGTGCACCGAAAGGTGCGTTTGCCTAAAAGTCATAATGTACCATTTTTCTTGCAAACTCCTGGGTAAAAATTTAATGTACAGGTGGCTAATAAACTTCGGTCATAAATTCTTGTTTGAAAACACTTTAAAAAATACAGTATATATAATTGTTCAAAAAACAATTTCTCTTCCAATTATCCAGTTTAGCTTTTATGAAAAGAATATTTTTAAAAGTATCAATTCAGTTTTAACTATGTAAGATCATTTCGCTAAGTTTTGTTTTCAAAAACCGCGAATATGGATGGTCGATGGTCCCTGTAGATATTGCATTTAAAGTTTGTTAAATGGAACTTAATTATTATAATATTATACATTTACTATTCCTCTGGGGTTGTAATTACTGTGATCTATATTTATTTTAATTTTTTTAGGTTTTTATTATTGGTGTTCTTTTGTTGTTGATTGTATTTTTTTAATTTTAGATTGGTAATTTTACTTGCTGTAGGTTTTATTGACATAAATAATAAGTATTAAAAATAAAAACAAATTTTATCTTAAAACCTACACAGTGTGACAGAAACACTGTTTTTTTATTAAGGTGGAAGTTAAAATTGTTTGCCGTTTGGGCATATTCCATATTAAAAAGTCCATCAAACTATAATCTTTTTTAATATAGCACAAAATCTGCCAAATATTAGCTCAAACATAGTATTTTTAATTGAAAATGTAAAATAATTTTATAAAGATTTATTAATATTTTGTTTTATTGGTATTTATCGATTTTTTTAATTTTTTTGTATTTATTCAACCGTTTTATAATTTATTGAATCTATATATCTTTGTCTGAAATTAGATAAATAATGCTAGTATGTAATAATTCACAGTTCATTAGTTATATATTAATATTCTTTTCTGAAAAGGTTGGATTTAAAGTTTTGTTTAACTTTTATAGACAAGTCACCAAAATTTTCTTAAATATATATTCGTTTATAATATATTTAAAATATTGTTTATCTAATTTTTTTAATCTAAAAATGATTGAGACTAAAAAAAATTAAGCTGAGTATATCTCGCTGACGATACGGTTGAATCAGACGAAAATGAAATCAGTGTATAGCTAATATTAAATTCTATACACTAATAAAACCTTATTTTGTATAAATCATCCATACAGTTAGCGAAGTATGCTCACATGAACATTTTTTCATTCTCAATCATTTTTGAACGAACTTTAGTATTTTTTAAATTTTTTAAACTATATACATGTTAATGTTTGTTTGCCATTTATTTTTTACGTGTAATATTATTTGTATAGCTGTGGGTATAAACCAGCGGTACTAGTCGTGAATTACAAATCCGTATAATTCTTCTGCAAAATTAGAAGTTTGTATTTTTAACTAGACTTTTTTAAACTTTTTTTGTTTGTTTGTTTTAATTAAGTATTATCATAAAATTCGTTTAAAAGCAATAGGAGTAAGTGAACAGGTAAATGTACCTTGTTTTAGGGTTTTTAGCGCTGGAACACGCATATTCTCTCGTCACCCTAAATTAAGAGAGAATTGATGTTAAGATAGGATTATTTGTGAAATATGAGCCTGCCTCGCGACCTCGGTCCCTTTTGGAGAAGAACTGCCAATTTATACTCGCAAATTAGCTAATGTGTAACTATGATAATTTGTTATTGGTTTTAGAGCTTTTTTCTTTGTTTTTTCATGTTCCAAATCCTAATATGAAAATCCGATGAAGTTGTTTTTATATGTTATTTCTAAGTATTTTTTTAAAATTGTACTTTTTAATTTTATTAATTTTTTCAACACAATACTTGAATCTCATGTAAATGAGATTAAAGTCGAAAAATGCGTTCGCAACTATTTACTCTTGTTATTTTTTAGTGGCAAAAGTGCGCAATTATTATGTTCTTACCCTACATTATGCTTCAGAGCTCCAGCCATTTAAAGCAAAGCTCCCTCTGGAGTTCTGGAGCTCCGGGGAACGTCACTAGCAATTATAAAAAAGAGGTGGTCCAATCAGTTGTACGCTTGCCTACCTCGTGTTATCTACTGCTTTGACGTAAGTAGTAGTTTTTTTAAATTCCGGGATTTTGGTTCAATCAATCAGTTTGAGTAAAAATCAAAAAAGTTTAGAAAAAATATTAACTATTTTAAATACCACTATTTTGTTGTTGCTTTTTTGTCAATTTTTAACAGTTAAAAACAAAAATTTGATCGGAAGCACTACTGTAACTGTCGCTGCGGCATCGCCAGTCAAAGTCAGTATAAAATATGTGGGCTATTACTACTGTTAGACACAAAAATATTGTAAAATGAGTTATGGTCCCATAGTTGTCGAGTTACGTAAGAGCATGTATTGTATATTGCGTTGATTTGTTCTGTCGTAACAAACATTTATTTCATGTTTCTCGTTTATTTATGAATGTGAAATAGGACAATAATATCGTAATTATGCTAATTGACGTAAACAACACATTTTCATAAAAAAATTCCTTTGATAACTTTAACAGTAAATATAAAAAAAAATACTAAAATGCTCTAAATTTAAGATAAAAAATAAGCGAACTTGAAAAACGGTATATCCACCCCTTGAAAAGAAACTTAACACTTTCGAAAATTAGTACATTACAATGTTAATCTTGGTCATGAAAAAATTCTAAAATTTAAAAAAAAAATTCTAAAACTTAGATATGCATTGTAGCAAAAAAGATTAACCTAAACAATTTATTTTAAAAATATGATTTGAAAAAAAACCATGTTTTTAAAGTACAAAGAATAGAAATAAGCTTAACGTGGTAAGGTACTGATTTTAAAATTGTAGGTTACTCAAAGATAAACAGATTTATAGTGGTGTATGATATCAGAAATTTTTTTAGTATATAGCGTAAACTTTTGGGTTTTTATAGTATCGTAATAAGAAACTGTATTTTTATATTTAACTCTGGCAATAATTTTGAAGTTAGGCATTTTTTAAAGTTTTATAGCCTACTTAATTGTTGTGTACCGTTTGTACTCACTATTTTTTATTTATGGGAAATTTTTGTAAATATTTAGCATTCCTTTTATTTGTGATTGTGTCATTATTTTACTTAAAATCGTATTTTTGTGTTAAGTTGTGTGTGATATCAAGAAATTATTATTCGCATATACTAATAAACTTTTATCATAATTTTAAATTGCTACATCTTTATATTGTTTGTTAAATACAAGTATGCCCTAATTCTTCAATGTATCAATTTTCTTCAGTTTTAAAAACCGACTTAAAAACTTTTTGATCTGAAATTCTTTTATATTCAAAGTTAAGAGCAGAACATTATCAAGCAATAAAAAGCTTGCAACAGGCAACAAAAAAACAAAGCTAAAAGCCCATAATCTTATAAGAAAAATTTACTTTGCTATGCACTTAACTTAAAATTAATCTGTTCCTACAGTTATATAATGATTGAATTTATTAAACAAAATGTAGCTAGTCATCGCATAACGAAATATGTGCAAATCTTGTATAAAAAGTGGCGACATCGTATGCTTTTAATGTCTTATTTTTAGAATAATCCATTATTATAGCACTTTCTGATACTACAGGGAGGCGGGATAGAGCGGACACCAAAAAAATACCATTTTTTTTAAATATTTTTTCAACAAAAACCATGGAAGGGTAAACTATGCTATAAGAAGTGATTGTACCTCAATTTATTAAAGGCGCACTGTCACAAATCAAATTCCTATAACGCCCGAACCGGACTGCTCCTTTAATACCAAACCTACCTAACTCAACTTTGGTATTTAGAGTGCTCCACTACAAGGCTACAACATTTTTAAATTTCAGCTGAATCGGTTCAGTATTAAAGGAGCAGTCCGGTTCGGGCGTTATAGGAATTTGATTTGTGACAGTGCTCCTTTAAAGCTGAATAATTATTAATCTATTAATAACCCAATTTGACTCTTTATTAAAGTTTCCCCAATTTCAGCCATCCGTTTACAGCACCCAGAGACCACCCTCGCCGTAGTTAGTTTGACCCCGACCAAAGCATCTTTAATTGTTTAAGATTAAAATAATATCCGTTTGTTTGTATTTTAATCGACCAAAGTCACGTAAAGAATAATTTGCATAAGAAAGGTTAGCAGTAGCACGCAGCTGATTGGTCGTTCCGTATGATGTTTAGTCAGTAACAGTACGTTCAGCAGTTTTTGTGCAGTTTCCCAACAAAAAAAAACTAACCCTTTGGGATTTTTTCATCCAAAAAGTGCTGCAAATCCGCAGAAGGTAGTGCTCGCCAGTGCTGCACTGTGTTGAACTTTACGTTCGGTATTGTCCGGACCTGAAGTTTAACACAGTGCAGCACTGGCGCGAAACACCTGCGGATTTGCAGCTGAAAGAATCCCAAGAGGTTAGGGTGCTTCGACAACTGCGAACGCAATTTTTAACCAAACCGTATGCAAATTATTATTTCTGACTGCTCGATGAGCAACAAAGTGGTGTTTTCGATTGTTTTAATTCCTTTTTTACTAATAATTATAATAAAAAACAATGAAACGCATAAAATACAATATTTTAAATAATTATGTTGCTCGTTAATAGACGACTAAAATGAGGAATTTGGTTTTTTAAAATTATTTTAATATTGCACTAAGTTATGACTTGTTTTGAGACATTCCGATTAATTGTAAAATGTTTTTACAGAATTTGTTATTTTACCTTACCTACCACCAACCTTAAAAAATTTTCTAAAAATAAAGCAGTAAGGGTGGAATATTTCAATCCAGCGTATGTTAAGAAATAAAAGACAAGTGCGAATCGGATGTGAACTACAAAAAATCCCATCAGATTCTTCACTGATAATAACAAAATAATGTTTTCTAAACAAAATGTTTTTAATTACACACAGTCATGCAATTTTAATATATTCGTATTGATTAGCAATTTAAAAAATCGGGGTCACGGCATTCAAAAACTTTTGTAAGAAGATTTTATTTTTATGTCTAAGAAACAAAAAAAAATATAATTATACACTAACACTACATGTACATTTGAAATTTGTACTTGAGGCATTATCATTAGATTAGCGTTCTTTAAAACATCAAAATTATTTCAAATTTAATGATCAGAAAACAGAATTAATATTTTATTAAGCATAGTCTATGCATAGTTTAATTCTTCTGTTTCATTTCTTTTTTTTCTTTTTCTTTTTTTTTTTTCATTAAAACCATCAAATCTGCGACTTAATTGCCGCCAGCATAAACTACAAGTCTAACAAAATATCAACGAACATAGCTATCTGAAATGACTTTAAAGGCTCAAAAAGAGCGCTTAATTAAGTCAGTTTTAAAACTTTTCTTGAATGCATCCAAAGAATCGACAGTTACTTGAGACGGGAGTAGATTGTTCCAAGGTGTAACCACCCTATTTGCAAAAAAAAATTCCTTGCATTAATTCGGCTATCTTCAACAGCCAATTTTAAAGGATGACCGCGGGTGGGCTGCAGGTTAAACTTAAAAAAATCATTGGCTTGCAAATTGTTTAAGCTATGTATAATTTTAGAGGACTCATATAAATCAGCTTTGTCTTTTCGGTCTTTTAATATTTCTAAACCTAGGTAATCCAGTCTTTGTTCATAACCAACAGGTAACAACTTGTATTTATAAAACAACCTCCTAGTGAAATTTTTTTGCACTTTTTCCAAAATGTTTATATTTTTTTGTAAATAAGGGTTTCAAACTGCAATAGCGTACTCCAGAATTGGTCTAACATAGGACTTATACGCTCTGAGAAGATTATTTCTAGAGTTTGAATTGAATGTTCTAAAAATTACTGATGTCACTCTCATTGCTTTTTTTGCTGTAATTTCACAATGTTTAGAGAATTTCATATCATGAGATATATAAACACCTTGGTCAATTTTTTTGGAAGCTTTTTTAGGGCTTTAAATACCTTTTTTGTGGTAAATACCATGTTGTCCAACTTCCCATTATTTGTTGGATTAAAATTTGGTAAAGTATTATCATCATCAGTAAAAACAGAAGCAAAATAATTTCCAAAAAGTTCAACTTTTTCAAACTCTTCAGTTACAAAAGTCCCATCGTCTCTTTTAATTGGTGGGATAGTTTGTTTTGTTTTAATTTTACTATTAACAAATTTATAAAAATTGTTTAAACCCCCTGAATTTAAAAATTTGGTTTTTTTACTAGTGTTAAAATCTCTAACTTTATTTATGTATACTTTGCAATTTTTTTGTACTCTAATCTTGATTTTTTATCAATATTACGCTTATGCCAAACTTTTTTCTTTTGATTTTGTAGTTTTTTTATATGTATTGGATATTGTACATTTTTTTCTTGCTTGTAAATAATTTTTTATGGAACTATTAGATCCCAACAAGATTTAATTCTGCACAATGTTGCTAATAATGGCGATAGATTCGCAGTCAACTGATTAAATTTAACGTTGATAAAATAGTTTCCATTAAAATTTTAATCTCATTGATTTTTCAATACAACAAAATATTGGTTAGTTGTTACCAATACAATAGAATGTATATTATCGTCAAATGGAGCAAGCTTTTAAGTGGTTTTAAATTAATCAAAATTAATTTTTCATATGAGACATTATCAGTTGTTTTCAGTTCGCTTTTCAGTTTTGTTTTCAGTTCACACTCAAATAAATAAACATATTTGGTAAAAAAAGTGTCCGAAAAAATCTGAAAAGGTTGATGAAAATATCGAAATCGCTTGGAATGGTCTGTCATCAAAACGGGTTTTTTCCCTGAGGATTTTTCGACAGATGAGCAATCAAACCTGTGGCTATACAATACAATACGAGAGGATTTCTGGAGGAAATCAAAAGTTTGGTCAAAA
>JASAMX010001095.1:0-31861 GCA_030248175.1 Microlaimidae sp. YZB2_3 | reverse complement strand
TCAAAAAATCATAATTTTCAAAAATTTAAAAACTTATCATAATCTCCAGACAGTTTGCTTTAATTTAAGCTTTTACTTGTTGTTTAACGTGTAACTGGCAAAAAACTACAGGCTAAAATGTCAAATGGTATTAAAATGAGCAAAATTTGGGAAAAAGGCGCATTTAATTTCGGCACTTTTTAAAAGGATCCCCTTAATCGAGTTTAAGTGCAGTGCTATGACCCCTACACATTTCAACGTTGCCTTTTAACTATTTACAACTACAATTTAGCACCGGACCACTTAATTCAACCCGTTTTTACCTACAACAATATGTGTGTCGAAATTACACTATTTTATTTTATAACGATTGCTCACCACAGATGCAACGTAGAACCACGGGTACTAAAAATTCGGAAAATAAACTAAATTTTACCAGGACAGTTTAATTTTTAAACCAATTTATTGCGTAATCATGAAATGCCCACAAAAAAGAACATTACTCGTGTTTTAGAAATTTCATTTTCAACTGCAAAAATGCATCTTTATGTACACACCCAGAACTCCGGCTTGTTTGGTACTAATTTGATGAATAATTAAATAAAATCTTTTATTGTAAACTATTTTTTTCAAAGCTTTAAAAATAAAAATAGCCTTGAAACCTAAATGAGCTTGTAATAGCTCATGCCAGGGGCATAGCTCCAAGACTGTCTCTGCAGAGCTTCACCCCTCAATTGAGTGATTTAAAGCTTGAAATATGGTTTAATCCATTTTATCAGCATTTTTAGGGCTATTTTTATTCGAAGCTCAAAGGATCTTTCCTTTAAATGAGCGGTTTTTAAGTTTATTAGTGATGGGCATTCCCGGTTCCGGGCAAAATTTGGAATTCGGATTCCGGTTCCTATTCCGAATTTTTGGAAAATCTAAATTCCGGTTGTGGTTCTGGTGGTTCCGCAGTGTGATGGACAGTTCCGGTTCCGGATATTCCGAGCAAAATTTGGATTTCCGGTTCTGGTTCCTATTCTGTGTTTTTTGAAAATCTCAATTCCGATTCTGGTGGTGGTTCCGCTGTTCTGGAGGTCCCTCAGCTCCACCCATCACTAATTAGCTTATTACTCTATTTTAGTGTTGTAAAAAGTTAAGGCTGGTAGGGTAGTGCATTTAATTTCGGCACTTTTCCAAATTGGGCATTTTTGATTTTGGACTATATCTTTGGTAATCCTGGACGGAATACGACGTTTAATAGCTCAAATGAGAGCTAATTATATGTAGATGACTGTCGTGAGCTTTTTATTTGTTATGTTATGATATTTTCAAGTGAAATTGTGTGATTTACAAAAAATAAAATTGTTACTCGTTTTTAGAACATGGGCATTTCATGATTACGCAATAAATTGGTTTAAAAATTAAACTGTCCTGGTAAAATTTAGTTTATTTTCCGAATTTTTAGTACCCGTGGTTCTACGTTGCATCTGTGGTGAGCAATCGTTATAAAATAAAATAGTGTAATTTCGACACACATATTGTTGTAGGTAAAAACGGGTTGAATTAAGTGGTCCGGTGCTAAATTGTAGTTGTAAATAGTTAAAAGGCAACGTTGAAATGTGTAGGGGTCATAGCACTGCACTTAAACTCGATTAAGGGGATCCTTTTAAAAAGTGCCGAAATTAAATGCGCCTTTTTCCCAAATTTTGCTCATTTTAATACCATTTGACATTTTAGCCTGTAGTTTTTTGCCAGTTACACGTTAAACAACAAGTAAAAGCTTAAATTAAAGAAAACTGTCTGGAGATTATGATAAGTTTTTAAATTTTTGAAAATTATGATTTTTTGACTGAGATTCAATCGATTGTTTGTAAAGTGCCGAAATTAAATGCATACATTTAATTTCGGTAATTTTCCATTTTTTTAAAAACTGATTTAATTAAGTGAAAAAAACAACTTTCGTACAGTGAAACTTTTATGACGCAACGCAGTATCGTAAAAGCTTTAAAATGAGCTATCAAACATGAAAATCGGGCCATACAGTGAAAAGTTACATTGGAAAAAAAGTGCCGAAATTAAATGCACTACCCTACATACTCATGACAAAGCGTCCTTTGGACAAAGTCCAAAGCACAAAAGTCCTTTGGACCTTTTTCAAAAACAAAACAGCGTCAAACCGTCCGTTGAACTTTGGTTTTTTGATTTTGTCCAAATTAAAACCTGTTCAGACTTTTTGTCCTTTGCATTTGCACTTTGTCCAAAAGGACAAATTTCAAGCAGCATTCATACTTTGTCCAAAGGACGTTTTGGCTTGGTAACGGGAACTTAGATCCTGGAGTCCTTAGATCCTTGCCTTTGCGTGGCGTCATTTCGAGTGGTAAACGAAGGACAGGCGCGATCGCCTAGCGTATTCAATAATAACGTTTGCAATGATTTTCACTTAATAAACGAAATTAAAATCAAAAGAATATAGCACTAAAAACGCTTTTACTTCATATAATTATTCAATTATGTTAATAATTTAAATAATAATTTTATTTGAATATATCTATAGATATTTTAGTTTTAGCTGGTATATAAAGAAAAAACAAATTTTAATATTAAAACAAATTTTTAAAAGAGAAACTCTTGCAACAACTCTTTCAATAAAACTTTTAAAACTTGTGATGAGAAATTGCTAAAATTATGGCATATAAATTTTTAGAATAATCATGAGCCCTTTGAAATTTGAAGTTAAATAATAAATTTTTCCTTTGTGATAAAGCTAAAATGTGCCTTGATACACAAAAACACGTAAAATTATCAACTTATCGGTCATTACCTGCGAATCAACTAAATTACAGAATTATTCTTGCTTATGATTTTTCCTGCACTAAATTTTTGCACAGCTAATAGGTTGATAAACAATAGTTGATATTGGTTGGGGTAGTTTGTAAGTTTAGTCCTTCAGGTGTGAACATTTTAAAAATTTAAAAGTTTGGATAATTTTAGGATTAAAGTTTTTCCTTTTTGTATTGGTACCACAAATCCTAAAAATTATTTTTTACATAAAATCAAATCTATGGTCAAATTTAGGATTTTTGGAAAACCTTAAATTTTGTTTGTTTTTAACAATACTTACTCAAACTAACAGCCCAATGCGCTTACAGTGACGTTTACACTTGCTATGTAATTATAAACGAAAAAAATTAAAGAACTTTAATAAATAATTTATTAAAAACAAAAGAATTTGCTCTTTAAAACGCTGCTCATTGATTTTTATCTTAATTAAGTTAAGCAGCTGTTAATATATTAACAGCTGCTAATTTAATAAGCTAAGTTAATATATTAACAGTAATAATTTTAACACATTAAGTTATTTTTTCAGTATTCTTTAGTGCCAGTACATTCTTAAGTCCAACGCAAACTCTGAAAACGTGAATACAGTACTCTTTTGTGCCATTTTTCGTGCACTGTTTTGTGTTTTAGTCGCGTGGTGTAGCAAACGCAATACACATAGGACTCTTTTGTGCCGTACTGTTTTTGACAGTACTGTTCAGTGGCGTTTTGACAGTACTATTTAGTACTGTTTGATCGTACTGTTTAATATTTGTAGTTCTGATATATTTTGTAGTGTTGAATCAAAATAATTTTTCAAAGTTACAATTTTAAAATAATATAATAAAATGATTGGATCAAATAAACGGTTTTATTATTCAATTATAATTATTATTAGCTTGTACTAAAAAAATACGCACAAAATTGTTAAAGTATTATGTACATTAACAATGTTATTTCGTACTCCTTGATTTGATTTTTTTCGATTTAAAATTTCGAAGTCCTCTTTAAACAACTGTTTGCATTCAACAAATAATGTATTTTAGTCATGTTTTAAAGCAATACAAAACTGCTAACATTTAACAAAAATAAGTTATATCTGATAAATCTGAATTTACTGGTGTCGGTCGCCAGAGATATACTTTGTTTAAAATAACCTCGGAAAAAATGAAATGTCTTTTTTGAGCAATACAATATTCGACCCTTTTAAACTTTTTTTTTTGTTTTTTAACGGTTTTTTATGTTTTTTAGCTTGATTTTAAGGTTTTTCTCAGGCTTAAAAAAGGTTTTTTTTAGTTGAAAATTTAAAAGTGTTTCAGAAATTAATCTTTTTGAAGATATTATGCAGAATATTTCTTCCTATCCTAGCGCCATTTTATTAACAGTTTGTAAAATATAATTTTACTTACGGTGAACCGATCGTTCACTGAAAATATAATAGTTCTAAACGCTAATTTCTATTATTGTCGGGACCGTCGTGTCAGATCTGGCCAAAGAATAAAAATATAAAAAGCCGATTTTATCAATTTAAGAGCGTTTTAACATTATAAAAAAATTAATGCTTTTTTTTAGGTCGAAATGCCAAAAATGAAGGAAAAATAAAAAAAACGCTTTTATCAAATAAAATCGAGGTTCTTGGTTTTGTCCTTTTGAAACTTTGGATAAAGTATCAATCAGCCTTAAATAATTAATAGGATAATCAATTTAAATACAATGCGGCCTTCAAAAACCGAGACCCTTGATATGTTGCGGTGGATAATCAAATGCAAAAGCAAAACTCGCCTTTTAAAACAGGCCGCGGCGACCGATTTACGCCGCCGTTGTCCACCGAAATCTTGATCATTAAGCCGTCTTTAGAATGTGCATAACAATTGAACTTTGCTAATATCATTTTAAGCCCTAATATTTTTTTTGATCTGACTTTTTTGCTAAAAAATTTTATAATTTGCTATGCTATGCCTTAAATTATTTTTTTGTAGTGATTCTTATATATCATGGTATATATATATGTTCTTATATATTTATCCTCATAATTATATCTTCTAAGTCTTTGTTTGTAAATAAATGTATACAAATGTATATAATCCAAAAATGTAATCCGACCTTTTAGAAATAAATCTTATTACGTCAAATATCAATAAACACACAATTTCATTTATTTATATGCTCAAAAGCACTTTAACATCGAGAAATAAAACACTCTTGATTTATGTTAAGAAAATCCTGAAAAATCACTGTTTTAAAACAATTCGCAATATATTTTGATAGCGCAAGTTGCTTAGCAACACAAGTGTTTACAACGTTGTTTATGTACAGCCAAAGCGTTTGAGCGCGCAAACACCTGTGAGTGCGCCAGAATTGTTTAACTTCGCCGCCATCTGCCAAGGATCTAAGGACTCCAGGATCTAAGTTCCCCCAATTGTAAAAGTTTTTCATTTTAGTTTTTTTTTCAAATATTTTTTTTTCTAGGATTACATAAAAAATTATAAAATAAGATCAAATCGTTTTATTAATTGGACAAAAAACTTCTAATTTTTATTCAATTTTTAAATTTATATTATAAGGGTTAAAAAATGACTAATTTCGAATTGCGAAAGAGAAAAAAACCTTTTAAGATTTTAGTAACTGTATTCAATATCTTTCAATCTACACCAAGCCAGCGTTGGCAAGGTTTGGTTCTTTAATTTACATAAAAAAAAGACGCAGTTGATAGCGCCGTCTACAAGTGTCATAGTTTTTTCCGGAAATAATAACGCTTGGTCTACAAACGTTCGTTTTCAAAAAGTCCGGATTAATGTTTTTAAGATCACTAATGCAAAAATAAATAAAATATAATGTCAAAATCTTTAAAAACTTTAACCAAAAAGTTTTATTATACAATACTAATAACGTAATAAATAAACGACGAATATTTTTTATGCGCTTCTTTAGTGTTTTTTCCGAATTGCGCACGGATGCTTTTTTTCGCTTTTGCCACGAGTGATTTTTTCCAGTAAACCAAAATTTTCAAGGTGAGCATATTTTGCTAACGGTAGGGCCGATTTATACAAAACGGTTTTGAGGCTTTTTAAAACAGCAGGGTATAAAAATATTCTAAACTCAACTTAATTTGTTTTAAGGCCTCTTTTTTAAAGGAAACTTGAAACTGAGAAATTTTAGACACCAATACGGTTTTATAAATTTTTGACGTTTTTAGATTTACGTTTTTGAATTTAGAGTAAATGTTTTACCTTAAATGAGGGTGTTTGAATTGTGTTTAAATCCATTGTAGGCTTCAATTTCACCAATCAATTGATATTATATTATAATAACTGTATATTTTAATTGAATTCGCTATAATTTTTATTATGTTTATTTTGTAAATTTTTTATATATAAAACAATAAAAAAACACAAAACTTTTAAGATTTTTATTAAATTAATGTCAGTTCACAATATCGAAATTTTAAAAAAATAAATACATTCACGCAATGTGGCCACAAAATTTAAAGTTAAGTTTAGTTATCAACACATTAACTGAGATGGAATGGATCAAGGCTCTAAATTAATGATTTGTTTCAAGCTATTCTTCGATTGTTGAAATAGTACTGCGCTTGTAACTTTACGATGAGGTAGGAAAAGACGGAAGAGCAATAGAAATTGTCCGAATTTCACCTGGACTAAGATCTAAATAATAAAACGTAGCTTTCTATCAAAATTATGAATTTAAAGTAACAAAAAACCCCACAACTTATTCAAGCGTGCTTAATTAAACAAAACAATTTAATTTAATTCAACAAGCATATTAACACATTAAGTAGTAATCTCAGCAAAAAAAAAACGTTTTAAGCAAAAATGACTGTGTGTAAACAAGTCAACATAAAAAAAAACTTACCAGTATGATTGTCCAAGCAATACACCATTGGTATTTCTCCCAGTGAAAGATAGCTTTCCATTTCGATTACTGAATTTGAATTACTGATTTCACTTATAGAGTCTAAAGTTTCTTCGTCTTCTTCAATAAAAACAGATTTATCTTTAGAAATTGTTTTTTCAACCATGATTTCTTTTTCTAAATAGATAAATATATTTTGTATTAGTTTTTTTTTAGAATTTGATCAAAAACGTTTAATAATGATTATAACTGTGTTCACAGCAAAATATTGACAATGCCTATACTTTGTCACAGACCTGTGCACTGCCCCCCCCCCCCGGGGTTAAAACGGGGGGGGGGGGCAATTCAAAATGGGGGGGGCACGGGAGGTCAACTTTTTTTAAACGGGGGGATAAAACGGGGGGGGGCAAGCGGGGGGAAAGAAAAAAGAAGAGAAAAAAAGGAGAAAAAAAGAGAAAAAAAAGAAGGGAAAAGGGAAAAAGCGAGAATAAGTTAAAAATAGGTCTAAAATGGCTTAAAATACATTGAAATAGGCTAAAAACTGCAAAAAATTTGCGATGATGGCGTCATTATAGGTCCAAAATGGCGCCACAATTTTAGGGTACTTTTTCATTTTTTGGTGGGGGGGGGGGGGGGCAATAACACGGGGGGGGGGCAAATCCTCCAATAAAACGGGGGGGGGGCATTTCCAGACCGTGCACAGGTCTGGTTAAGCGTCAAAATAATCCGACAATCAGCTTTGGTGACAACAGTAATTAAAGGCACTTATCAACAGTAAAGCAGATCAGGCCTTACTCTTTCTTTAAAACAAAAGCCAAATTATTATTATTATCATTATTTTTAAATAAAAACATTCCAACATTTTTGTAACGCCAAGCTAATTGATAGTGATTTTTTTATAAAATTATTCAAAATTTATTAAAAATTTATTTAAAATTTATTAGGTTGAAACATTATAACGTACCAAATAACAAAAAAATTCTCATGAATAATATCAAAAAGTAAAGAATTTGGTTTTTAAACCACTCATTATAGGTTATGTTCCAGTAAGATAGCTTTTATATACTAAACAGGATCATAAGGTACCTGACCTTTTCAGCTAAGGGCGGTGATTTAACCCCAAAGCAAAGGCCAAAATTCAAATAGTGATTATACTCATAGCCATAGGTGGGAAGCCCCTTGAATTTTGGGCGGGTATCCCAAAAAAATTTTTGAGTGTACCCCAAATACACCATTGTTGGCGTTTTTATTAGTAGGATCCCAACTCCTAAATTTTAAAAAGGGGGGGTGTCGGCAAGGTTTGAAATTGTTTGGGTATTCCCCCCTGTCCACTTACAGTCATTGTACCCGTACTCTGGACTTGGGAGATAATTTTCAAAACGTCTAGGGCGAGTTTGATAATTATAGCCCCAACCAAATAACAATAAAAATAAAAGTATACCAAAAATAATACAAGTTTTTGGCCGGGTTGCACCATAACTACTTAAGTTAAGTAGACTACTTAAAGTGGCCGTGAACGTGTATATTTTATACAGATTTAAGGCTACCTAAGTATCCTACTTAATTTTAATAGTTATGGTGCAACCGGGCCTTTATTTTTACTTTCTTCAAAAATAAACTGAATTTTTTTATGAAAACTAGAAAAATCACAAGAAAACAATATAACATACCACTGAAACTGGATTTTGTTGAACTGTCGACAAAACTTGTTTGCACACATTTTGACATATTGATATTACCGAAATCGTTAGGTAAAGATTCAATTATATTTTCTGAAGAGTTTTGAACTGCCTGAACGGTCACCTTATTAATATTTGTGTTTTTAAAGCTATTGGTTTGCTCAATGTTAATTGATGGACGTTTAGTGCTGGATTCCTTGCTGTCAGAAAAACTGTCAGAACCCATAACATTTTTTATTTTCAAATCCTGGGATGGTTGACTGTTAGATTCGGGCTCAATATTCACAATTAAAGGTGAAGCAAAGGTTAAGTGATCTATTTTTTCCAAACACTGATTAAAATTTGTTTCGAAATGATTCAATGATAAATCAGTTCTGATGGAGTGGGATTCTTGAATGGCAGAATTTGAATTTTTAGAATCAAAGAAGAGTTTTGGCTCTTCACTTCGCGAATCAACTTTCATTAAAACATCAAAATTCTCTTTCAAAACTTGGTTTTGACTGCAGTCATTTTCTAAAATAAAATTATTTTTGAAAGCATGCGGTAACACAATTTTAAATAAAAAAATAGGAACAAAGGAAGGAAAGGCAGAGAAAAACGACCTAAAAAATTTAAATAATATGCAAATAATAGAAAACTGAAAGTAGATTATGGGCATACATGGGCAAGTTGATCCAAAGTAGAGTGGGGAGGAGTTAAATCTCGAATTAAGGGGGGGGGGGTTAAAATTAGAGAAACGCATTTTATTCATATTGTTTTTTTCTGGAGTGCATTTTACCCATATCTTTTTTTAATTTTCAACAAAAATTAGGTAAAAAAAATGCTAATTTTAGGTCAAAAATCCATTTTTATTGCATTTTTTAAACTTTTTATTGCTTAAAACATTTATTTTGACTTCAAAATCTAAGTTTTGAGGCAGTTAGAAGTCATTTTAAATACATTTTTTTTTATTTTTCCAAAATTGGGGGGTTAACCTTCCCCCCACTTTTGAGTTGGGCGTCATCGGGTCATAGATAGGTGAGAATCCTCCCGGATTTGGGGGGGGGGAATAATCAATTTTTAGAAAGAAAACTTAAATTAATCATTTATCAGATTAAACAAAAAATTAAGACAAAATCGAGATATTTTCGAAATTTTAACGTACATTTTTAAGGCAAAAATTTTATTAGATGAAGTGCAGGAAATCAATTAATGCTAAAAACACTGATTAAGATCTTCAAATTAAAGTTTGGATTGTTGAAATTTTTTCTTTGATTCAAAAAAAGAATTAAGATTAATTCGTTGAGGCTCTTTCCTTAAATTTTTACCCTGATCTCCATAACACTATATGCCTAGAGCCCTTACAAGAATAAACTGAATAGTCTTTGCGCTCAGTCTTAAAAAAAATCCTAAGGATGATAAATAAAGTGAATAATAGAAGGATTTGGACGAAACATTCCAGAAACAGCTGCTTTAGACAAAAATTTAATTTTAAAATTTAGTTTAATTTCCATAAGTAATTAGTAAATCGGGCAGTTTTTTTAAATTAGTAATTTTTAATAATTATTTTTAATTTTTTTAAATTTACAAGCAAGTTTTAAGACAATATTTTGCTGTGTTGCTTTGATATTTGCTAAATGTGTGTTACTATAGTTTTTTAAATAAACTTGAAAATATAAGAAAAGTTTTGAAACAATACTTTAATTTAATCACAAAACTTTGGGTTTTTTTTGATAAAAAAAACTTTCTCTTTAAAAATATTTTTAGCATTACCAATTTAATTTCAAATTATTACAGTAACTTTCACTGCACTATTGGCGTGTTAATTAATTTAAAACACAAAATGCTTGCTATACCCAAAAACTAAGATAGATTATAAAAAATTTTAAGACAAAAATGCTTTTTTTAGATAAACAATCATATTACTAAAAATTAATGAAAGTGTTAATTAATGAAAATTTTATTCTTTTTTAAAAAAATTTTATATTTATATTATATTTTTTTATTATAAAAAATTATATTTATTTTATATTTTATTTTTTAAAATCTTATACTCTTAAAACTTACCATATATTTTTAAGCCATTAAAATAATTTTTTAACAATTTAAAAAAATCACTAAACGTACCAGGTTGAGGTGTTGATAGTTTATTTTCTGCTACATGTTTATTATCACACTCCCAACTATTCTGTTTATTGCCATTGTGACAAGTTTCCGTTTCAACCTGTCTAATAACAACTGCCGCTTCAATATTAATGTTTTCAATAATTGGTTTGGTTTCAGTTTTTGATTTTGTTGATTGTTTCTCAGTGTTTTTATCATCATCTACATCTTCATCAATATGACTTTTAACAATATTTGAGGTCCAGAAAGGCACAGATGAATGAAAACGGAAGTTATTATTAGTTTCAGTAGTTTCATCTTTTGTCAAATTCTAAAATAAAATATTCTTTAATTTGAAATAACGGTAGGTATTTATGTTGTATTTGGATAAATGGGCATTTTGTGAGAAGATTTTGAAGTGCTTAGATTAGGCAATGAGGCCAGCAATATTGCTGGCCTCAAAAAAACATCCTAGCACATTCCTATTTAGCAATGTGCTAGGATTTTTTTTGTGCCATTGAGCCACCAGGACTGTGCTGACCTTTGGGCAGCACCTAACGGGCCTACGGGTTCCACTGCCACATAAACCTGGTAGCTGGATCTTTTCTTTTATAGAAATGTGTCCAGCGTGGCATGGCTAGAGTGTTTGTTGTTGTACGTCGGCCACACATGGCAGTTTTCCATTTAGCAAACCAGTGGACAAATACAGCTCTATTGTGTGTGGAGTTTGTAGCACTGGCCTTGCAGGAACACCTATACTGACCATGTACGACGTTAAATAGTAAGATCAATATTAGGCGCGACTTAAAAAATCCTTTAGACAAAGACCTCGGAATGGGTGAACACTGCATGTAGTGAACACTCTAGCGGTAAAGGTTGCCAACATCGTTATTAATGTTGGACGAAGAGTCTTAACCATAGGGGTGAAACATTTTCGCCCCTCCTGGCTTGTCTTAGCGCCTGCCCTTTGCATAATCTGCATAGGGAAGATAAGTTTCAGGTTATTCAACAACAACAACAACAACAATGTCTTTTTTTCAAATTCGAAGATGCGGATTCGGACTTTAAAGAACAGAAATTTGCGAATACAGAAGCGGATTTCCATTTAAAACATTCTTACCTTAGCGTTTTTTTTGTAATGCAATTTACTCAAATGAAATCAAAACAAACCGTTGAGCAATATTTAAAACAATGTACGATATAAAACATTAACAAATCAAACTTACATGATAAGTGCGAGGTAATGAATTTTCTGTGGCTAAAAGTTTTTCAACAACTTGCGAAGCAATACTATCTACTAAATTTAAAGAGATAACAGCTTCATTTTGATGATCTTGTTTTTTTGTATCTGCATTACATTCAACCAATGCCTCTGCTAAACATGATGGCGAAACAACACACGTTTCACTAATTTCTTTGTCTATAACAAAATGATAATATTAATTAAACGCAATACGAGTAATGGTAGGTAAAATATGCAAGATTTTTAATAAAATAATACAGGAAAAAACGTAGACCTATATTAGGGTATGAATTACAATTTTAAGAGGTGACATTGATATATCCCACACTACACTAACATAAAGTGAAATGTTCTCCGTGAGTGGTCTCCAAGTTTTATTTGGCTGGGATAAAAGGTATTTCAATATCAAAATCAAATTTATTGGAATAAAACAGATTTTCTTCTACCGTTTGTTATCTACAAAATATTTCAAAGGGTTATTATGCTGTCCAGCCAGCAAGGAAGTAACCACGAATAAAGCGGTACCACCCCCCGTAGATGTTTTTGGTTAGGTCCGCTAGGGAGGGATAACCCCCGGGCGGAAGGCCAACATTTTTTAGGGGGGCGGGGTCCAGGGGGGTTCAGACCCCCTGACTTTTTAGGGTGAATCGACCCCAGGTGCGAAATTTCAAATTTAGATGGGGGAGTAGGAGGGGTCCGATTTTTTAACAAAATTTTCTTAAATCAATAATTTAGGTATTTTTAGGTCTAATATTGAATTTTATGTACTAAAACAGCCCATTTAGGCCTAAAAAGTGTATTTAAACACTGCTTTTAACTAAAAAACCGTGTTTTTGACAGTAAATATTTTGAGTGGTCCAAAATTTTGGCTCTAGGGAAGGGAACCCTCTGCCTCCCCCCTCCAAAAAAAAAACATCTATGCCCCGACCCCCTGAAGTGGTTACCTAAGGAAAAAGTCAGCCTCCTTTTCCCTAAAATGGTCAACGAGGGAAAAAATTCTAGGCAGTATTAGCCCTTCTTAAAAAAATTCGCCTTCTTCAGGTGGTAAAATATGGTCGTTTTTTAAGGTTAAAAGTCGTAACCTGTATTACTCAGTCATAGGTGCAGGTGCTCGACCTACCCTGGGTTAAATAGGGGCAGGGGCGTAGTCTGGGGGGTCATGAGGGTTGTAACCATAGGTGGGAAGCCTTGCGGATTTTGCGGGGGGGGTATACCCAACACCCGAAAGTTGGGGGAGGGTTGTCTCAAAAATTTTTTTGGGGGTATACCCCAAATACCCCATTTTTGCGTTTTTAGTACTGGGACCCCCTAAACTTTAGGGAGGGTGTGGGTGTCCGGGGTACTTCCAAATTTTAAACGGGGGGGGCATAGGTGAGCACGGTCGGGGAAGCTAGGGGGTGGTTACCTGGGGTAAATAGAATTTTGAATTCTAGGAGGGGGGTCCCACATACATGGGCAAGTTGGTCCGGAGTAGGGGGGGTTAAACCCCAAATTAGGGGGGGGGGTTAAAATCCGAGAAACGCAAAATACCCATATTGTTTTTTTTCTGGAGTGCATTTTACCCATATCTTTTTTCTATTTTTAAGGAAAAATAGGTTAAAAACACTAATTTTAGGTCAAAAAGGCCTTTTTATTGCAGTTTTTGAGCCATTTATTGCTTAAAACATTCATTTTGACCTCAAAACTTAAGTTTGGAGGCAGTTAGAAGTCATTTTAAGACATTTTTTTTCTCTCTCATTTTTCCAAAATCCGGGGGGGGGGTTAACTTTTTCTCCCCCCCCACCACTTTTGAGCGGGGGGGGGGGCCTTTTTAAACCCAACTTCTCAGAATTTGGGGGGGGTTACCCCCCCCCAACCCCCCCCCCGTGCCCATGTATGCCCAGGACCACCCCTAGCTTTTTAGGGGGAATCCACCTGGGGTGCGAAATTTTGAAATCTAGAGGAGGGTCAGGTGGGGTCCGGTGTCCAAAGCAAAACAGTTTTACACCAAAATAACTTTAATAATTGTTCTTTTTATAGGATAATACTACGTGTTATTGAATAAAAAGCCATATTCATGTATAAAAAGGGTGTAAAAGCATGAATATGTGATAAAAATTCACGTTTTTGGAAGAAAATTCAGTATAAAAAAGGTACCTAAAATTTTCCCGAGGGGGAGGGGGGGGGGTCAGATTTCAAAATCTAGAGGGGGGTCAGGGGTAAAAAATTCGGAAATTTGGGGGTAGCGGGAAGGGCCCCCATAGATTTTCGTCTAGGGGGTCGGGTCCCAAAATTTCGAGGCTCTAGGGGGGGTGGACCCCACCCTAATAGGTCATTGATGGTGGGGGTGGTAGGGGGGTGGCACCCCCCCCCCTACGGCCTCTGAGACCTATCCCCCCTAAGGTCCATTTTTGACCCCTCCCCCCCCAAGGCCCATTTTCGACCCCTCCTCCCCATCAACCATATCCAGACCGGGCAAACCCTCTCTACCAAAGGGATTTGGAACTGGCTAACCCCCCCTAACAGTTTATATTTTCTTAGTTTTTTTTATTTTAAGGTAAAATGACGGCACGGCACTCACTGTACAGCTAAAGCTGTACTTACTACTGACTAACCATATAAATATTGATTATAAATAATTACTAATCGTTGTATTTAACTAAAAAATAGAAGAAAACTGACAATTATTTAACCCTGAAGCAAATAATACAACAAAAAAAGTACCTGCATAATTATGATGATGCTTTTTACGCTTTTTTGAAAAATTCGGTAGCACCCCCCTAACCCCCCCCCCCTAAAGACCATGAACCCCCTAACCCCAAGCACCTTGGGGTGTTTTTTTTTAAAAAAAAACACACCGGGGTGTGACCCCCCTAGAGGTCAAAAACCAAAACACCCCGGGGTGTGGAGTGTACCCCCCCCTGGCCGTCGAAGGTCGGTGACCTATGCCCACCCCGCCCCCCCCCCTTTGTCACCTATGGAGGGGGGGTCGGCTATAATCGGGATTTTTGGGGGCATATCAACCTCCCACCCACCTATGGTTGTCCCCCCTTTTGGGCCGGTGTCAAGGAATATTCTTTCCCCCTAAATATTTTCCCCCCGGAAAAACTATCCCGGGATTTACACCCCCCCCGGTAACCCCCCGGGAAAGAATAGACCGGGAGAGATTTTCCTCATACTTTTTAATTTTAAAATCATATAAACTTAGAATTTTTAAAAAATTTGAATAGCTGTACCTTTATTAGCTCAAATACCAATTTTTGTGTAATAAATTCCATTAAAACATGTGTACTTACGATTTTAATTTTGTTTGTAATTTTCTATTTTAGCGTTATAATCAGGGGGAAAATTTTTACCGGTATATTCTTTCCCCCCTTCAAAAATTTGCATAAAGTTTATAATATTAATTCTGCGCATTCTTCAAAAACACGTCATTAAATTAAAATGAATATTTTGTTTCATAAATTTATAAAATTATTGATATAAAACCCCTGAACTACCTTAACCATTTTAAACCTTAGTTTCCCTAAGCAGCCTAAGCAAAACCTTAAAACCAAGCTAAAATTCATAACAAACGAACAACAATATAAAAAAGAGGGGGGAAAATATCCCGGTTTTTAACCGGGATAGTCTTTCCGGGGGGAAAGAATTTACCGAGGGGGAAAAGAATTAACCGGTGTTTTAGCGGGATGGTTTTTCTGGGGGGAAACTATCCCGGCTTTTTACCGGGATAGATCTTCCGGGGGGAAACAGTGGCGTGCCCAGGATTTCATTTCGGGGGGGGGGGGCGGTCTGGGGGGGGGTAAATAATAACCCTGAAGGCGGGTCAGGGGAGCGGTAGCCCCCCAGATATGGGGGGTGTGGGGGGCGAGAGCCCCCCAGGGGAGTCAAGGGCAGAGCCATAGGTGGGCAGGGGGGGGTTGGGGGGGGTTATACCCCCCAAAATTTCGGATTTTGCTGACACCCCCCCTTAAGCCAGGAGACGATTTTTAAGCCGTTTTTAGTATATATTTTAAAAAATTTTCGCGCCGCTTTGACAACACTTTTTTCCCCTCCCCCAGACTGACGCCCCCGAAATGAAATCCTGACTGCTCCACTGCACATTTTTATTAAAAGAATTAAAAAAATAAAATTTTATAAGTTGCAATAAGATCTTATTTTAATTTTACACAGTTTTAAAGCATTTATAAGCTTGTTTTACGTTTTTTTACGCGTTTTAAGCTCATTTTAAGGCAGCGCGGAAATATTGGGTACACCCCCAAAATTTGGGTCTTACGGGACACCCCCCTAAAATTTGACACCCCCCCCCTATACCCCCCCCCCCCCCAAAATCCGAGAGGCTGCCCACCTATGGGCAGAGCCCCTTGTCAGGGGGGTCCGGGGGCAGAATTCCCCGCGGGGTAGAAAATTTTGAATTTAAGGCGCTATAATACAATAGAAATTTTAATTCCAAATGATACATTAGAAATTTTAAGGTTTTTTTATACCTATACATTTAAAACATGTGTTTAAACGTTAATAAAAGGATAATAAGGGTTTATAGTAGTTTTATTAAACATGTATGCCTTAGCTACTGAACGGGATAATCGATTTGAAATTGAAAAACTAAGATAAATTTAAACAATTTAAACTACCCGCGTAGCGGGAAAATTTTGGATTTTTGACTATTAATATGCTTTTGGAAGGCATCAGGAAAGTTTCTGTATTAATTTTAAACAAAAAAATTTTTCTCTCCCAAAATTTAAAAAACGTAAGGGTCCCCCCTTACGAAAAAATCCGGCTTCGCCGGATTTTGGGGGGGGGTGGCCGCCCCCCCGGCCTTCCCCTGGGCACGCCACTGGGGGGAAAAGATATCCCGCGACATCGGCGGAGGTAAAAATTTGGGGGTCCTAAAAGAACAATTTTAAATTTTTTCCCGCGTTTCGCTCCGCTCAGCCCATTTATATCCCTTTTACAATTCTTAAGTAATGTTTATAATGAATTTCAAAGACAATTTTTGACAATTTTTTCGTGCTGTTTCACAATTTTAAATGTTATATCTTTTTAAACCTAAAATTTTTCAAGTTTAATAATAAAAGCAATTCAAATAACAGCAAAAAGAATCACTTAGCGCGAAGCGCAAAATTCTTTTACCCCTTTTAATGTCTTTTTTACGGTATTTTGAAAATTTGGAGTACAACCCCCTTTTGAAAAATTTGTATGGAGTACAACCCCCCCTTTCGGAAATCCTGGCTACGCCCCTGGGTACGGGGATATTACCTCAGTCTCAGTGTAAACGTCAAAATCCGACTAGCAGGGCATTCCCTGCGGGGGGGGGGGTGAATTTTAAAAAGCACCTAGTCGGGGTATGATTTTGTTGCAGGTCAAAATAGGGGAAAAAGGGTTGAAAACCGTACTTGCTGCGCAAAAGTTATATACAAACCCAGGCAGCAACGCATATGTTTTTAAAATTCCAGTCAACCATTTATTTTTTAATTATCTATTTTGTGCGACAAAAAGTAAATAAAAGTAAAAGTATAACAACGCCATTCGCAATATAAGAAATCCTCCTTTCCAGTCCCAAATCAAAAAATTACACGGGTAAAAAATGCACCCCAGAAAATAAACAATATCAATAGACAATAAGGGTTAAATGCGTTCCTTGGGCTTTAATTAAACCCACCTCTCTCCTTTAAATCCGGGTTTAACCCGCTCTCACTTTGGACCAACTTGCCCATATACATAGATGAACACAGTCAAAAAGCTAGGGGGGGGTATTTACCCCGGGTACATAGATTTTTTTTTTTTAAAGCTGAAGCGGGCCGGCCATGGATATTCCATATTACCGCCTACCACCCTATATCAGCACTGTTGTTGATGTAGAATGTTAGTCAAAGCCCCACCCCTATCAGAGGATTTTAGGGATTAGATGTGAGGTTATGTTTAATAATACAGAGAGAACAATAAAAATAATAAAAATAAAAAAAGGTATAATAAAAGGACTATAAGCAAAAGTAAGAAGAGTCGGGAGTTGATCATGATGATGGCTGAAAGTAGAGCAATACGTAACTGAACAAGAAGAAAACTTAGAAGCACTTGAAACGTGTACCTAATGGTAAATGAAAATTTCTTGAACAATTTGCTTATTTAAAACTATTATCAAAAAACACTGAACAACACAGCGTTTACAGATTTGTTTTATTTCGTATTATTTTCTGATAAAATTAAAATTGGACAAAAGACCAATAAGAATGCCTAAATATAATATTCTAAAACCACTATTGTAATTTTTGTTCAAATACATAATAAAATAATATTTCCCCTACTAAAAAAAATTCGCAGTGGTATAAAATGCAGTAAAATAATAGTTTTACTTTTATTTGAACATAAAAAAAGATTTTTTAGAAACAAAGTGTAAAAATAGTATGATGTGTACACTGGTTTAAAAAATCCACTGTTCCACACATTCGTCAACAAAAAATTCTATAAAAACATGATTAAAATTACCAACGATAGTCTAAATAATTAAAATTTAAAGGTAAAACATAGTCAAGATTATTTTACTATTAATCAGACTTTTAAAACGAAGCAATACGTAACTGAACGAAGAACAAACATTAACCAAGTAGGTACGTACAAAGACCTTGAACAATTTAAAAGTCATTTACCAGGGGTAAACACCCCCCTTTGGCTTTTTGACCGTGTTCATCTATGAACTAGACTATAGTTATTGTTCTTGAGTATTTTGCAGTATGTTATGATGTGTATTATGACAACATAAGAAATGGAGTCAGATAATAATGATGTCGATGATGTTGCTGATTTGTAAGTAAAATGTGAGATCGTGACTTGCGTCTTTTGTAGTACGCGATCGTCGTAATTTATGTATGTAAAGATTTCTGCATGTAATATGAGATGTTGATGTGCGTGCGATATTTGTAATGTTTGAAGGCAATTTGTGCAGCGGTACGAGCTGGTGATTGTGGATGATAATTATTTGCGTATTATGATGGGGAGTTTTTATAGGTACTGGGAATTTGTGCATTATGGTTTTTGATGGTATGTGATGCTGATTTGTGTGTGTAATGTGTGATGGTGATTTTCACATTTTGTAGTATGTAATAGTGATCTATGTATCTGGGCGCTACTTCATAAATTAACGATTATGCTATATCTTTGTAAAAGTCAATCTTTTTTTGTACAAATTTACAGTGAAACGAAAATAAATGAGTTTTAAACAAAAACTCTTGGAAAAAGTTTCTTCTTTTTTTAGTTACATAAATTATACTTTTATAGAGGACTATGCTTTAGCATAAGATTTTATTTTTTTCTAAATATTTTAGAAGAAATCAAATGTTTGTAACATTTATGAAACAGCGCGCCAGTATATGACGGTGAATTTGTATTTAATTTTTTCACTTGTACGGTGTCTTTAGAGCCACAAGCACGACACTTGGAGCTTTCTTTCTGGAGGATTTCTTGGGAACTTGGAGCCACAAGCAATGGGAGTAGGGCCCCACCGGACTGGGATTTTTTGGTCCGGCCGGACCGGACCGGACTTTCAAAAAGTCCGGCCCGGATCGGACCGGACCAGACCGGATCAAAGTAATAATTTAATATGTATATATTTGATACATATATGTAGATATAATTTATAATATATCATTTTGAAGAGGTTTTAAGTCTATAAACAAAACTTTAATCAAAATAGCTAATCTAGGTTTTTTTATGCCAAATCGACGCCACTGGCGCCTAGAATTTCCCACTGGCGCCTAAAATTTTGGGCTAATTTCCGGTCGGGCCCTAAATGGGAGCTTGGAACCTTTACGAAAAAAATTGTTTTTGGGTTAGATTTAGGCGTTGCTTAGGCAAACGTTTTAGCTATTTTTACTTTTTTGGCTCTAAGTTCCCAACTAAGAGCTC
Organism: Microlaimidae sp. YZB2_3; assembly: GCA_030248175.1. NCBI lineage: Eukaryota > Metazoa > Nematoda > Chromadorea > Desmodorida > Microlaimidae > Microlaimidae sp. YZB2_3. Next base: position 12,322 of record JASAMX010001095.1, on the reverse strand, counting down.
AAAATTCTCCACTTATGGCTACAAGTGCCCTATTTTCGGCTCCAGGTTCTAGCGTCAAGTTCCCTCGGCTCCATCGAGACCAAATCATTCCACTCACCATTGAACAAAGCAGACTTTCTGTATGCGGGAAGCGGCGTCTGTCCCTTGGCGCTGGACTGTGAACTCAACGTCCACACACGCGTACCTGCATTCTTTTCCATCATTAATACATTTTCTCATCTCCTAAAATATTTTAAAATTTTTGTTTACATTTTTTTGAGTAAAATGTACAATCAGTGTAAGGTAGGACAGAAATTTTAAGGCGGTTTTTAGTGAAAACGTTTTTATTTTATTTTTGGTTTAAATACTAGCAATACAAATTACGTGTTGCTTGTTACTAAATTAGCAATAATCGTACGCCTAACCAAAAATTCAGCGAAACAAATAAATTCTAACAAATTCCTTTGGTTGTTGAGAAAAATTGTGAATAATGTAATAATAATATTTAATAATAATAATGTAATAATTTAAACATTCATGTAATATTATATATGTAATTTTTGACGTAACCAGTTAATATGTTTTAATTTAAAAAAAATTTACAACAAAATTTTAATTATTTTGATAAATATTTTAAGGTTTTAATAGGTTGGTACCTAAAATTTATTTAAAACCTTATTTTACACCTTCGACCCTTCCAAATCAAATGCTTTGCGCCTTGACAGCGGCAATTTAATTCACAACAATTTGAAGTATAGAAAGTCAACCTAAAATTTGTACAGCAAAAATGGAAAAGTTATAACTCTGAAATGTCAGTTTTCGAGCGATTTTTGGTGATTTCAGTAAGATAACTAATAAAATTTTGGATAATATTGTGGCCTTTCTCAGATTTTAGGTGAATAAAAATTTTGCTAGACAAAAGAGTAAAAAAAGTAAATATGCTGCAACTGAGTTACTTAATTTAATTTTTATTAAGGGAATTTCTTATACTAAACCTAAAGTCTTTCAGGCTGAAATTAAGGGCGTAACCGCTCTCCGCCAGGAAGAAAGAAACAATAAACGTGCGAGCGAGAAAAATTTTAAAAAAAGTTTCAGCGATTATATAACCAATTATTATTTAGTTGCGTCATGTGTTTCTCTGCACGTGATGTTTTCTCAAAGAACGAGTGGTTACTTTACCACTCATCTATTTTCACCCTGATAGAAAACGGATGTAGTCAGGTGTAGGGCGAAACTCTCCGCTCCGGAGAAGGTTGAACGGTATTGGCCTTTCCTGACTGGATGAATCCATTCCGGTCCGGGTAGAGTCGCCGCGTAGAAGCTCCGTCGTTGACTTCCAATTCACAATTTTTAGCAAAAATAGTTGATTCACAATTTTTAGCAAAAACCATGCAGCCAACAAATCCATCTAACAGAATCACAGCCAATGACCATAGACCAAGAGAGATGAAACATAACTCCGCCACTGTGTATACAGTGCCTGTCCCAAGCCAGGATAAAGGAGGAGGGTTACAGAGGAACTTGTGGCAGTTTCTCTGTAAATTTTTTCTACGCGGGATGCCTGCAGTCAGCATTATCTTCATCGATGATGTCGTCGTTAAACGGCTGGGTGAAAAGCGTGACGGAAGTCCCTGCACTACGATTGCTGACAAGTCTGTCGCAGTTCTGCCGCTTCTAATGAAGATCATGGATCCGAAGGATAATAGGAACAATTTCCTAGCAGCCAAAGGAACAGCGAAGAATGGACTTAACGGAAGCAAAAACCTCTGCCACAAGAGCAAACAGAAGAAGATGAAACATACCCTACAATCAAAACTTGGACCAACAGCCAAAAGTTTCTTCAATCACATGCTCACCGAAAAATTTATCCAATCAAACATCCACTCATATTTTGTCAAAGAAAATATTTCACAACTCCAACCTAACGCACTATTAAAAAGAAAACCGCCACCAATCAACATAAATGAACAACAACTCCACAGGAAGTCAAGAACCCTCCTGGCACAGCACAACTTAGATCCGGACACTGCCACCGCCTCAACTCTTTCAAATCCAGAATCAACAACTCCATCAAAAACGAATGCCCCCACTGCAGTGGCAAACCCCACGACGTCAAACACCTTTTTGCATGCCCTCAAAAGCCAACAACTCTCAAATTAGAAGATCTATGGGAAAGACCAGTGGATGCGGTCAGGTTCCTCGAGGCCATAACTTAATTCTCCGGCAATGACAAACAAACAAACAAACCCTGATAGAATTTATCTTTAGGCAAGGCAGAGCGATCCTCGCCGTTTAATTTAAAGTATGGAGAGTGCTGGGAAACTTTATAAAAAAAACTGAAAATTTATGCTTAGCAATTTTTTAATTTTTTGATTTTTGGTAATGAAAAAATTCCAAATTACGTTTTATTTGTAAGAACGGCGATTTCATACAAAAAATATTTCCTACAAAAATTTCCAGATGTTAAACCTTATCACAAGTAAAATTGTCTTTTTTACGCCAAGGATGACGACGCTCTTTGACGCCAGAGTAGAGACAATGCTTTTTTTAAAACTATTTTCCTTTTCTTGTAAAATATTGCTTTTTCCTAAAATATTTTAAAAATACGTTTTTTTTATTTTTACTTACATCTACAAATTCGGAATACGGCGTTCCTTTGACCCCTTTCTTCTCTGTAATGATGGTGGTGTCGTCGTCGGAAATTCGGAATATGAGATAAGTGTACTGTTTCCGGTTGTGCATGTCATCGTAGTCTTTTTTCACCTGGGAATCTATTTTCACACCAGAAGCCTATAAATATATATATATGTTGAAAAAATAAATATTATCAAAGGCAGTATAACTCACCTACATCCATCGCAAAATTTAACTCTGGACACTTGCCTAAATTCACTATTTGTTTTGTTTGACGCCACTACCTTCAATCTACGAGAGGAAGGTTCAAACTAAAACCTATTCGAAAATTATTAAAACTGGGAAAAAATTTCAGGCGAGCATATTTCGCTAATGGTATGGTTAATCCAGATAATGATTATGGATGAAAATGATCCAGATGGTGAATCAATGTATGTATAATTAACAATAAACTCTGCACGCTAATAAAGTTTTGTATAAAAACTAAAACTTACTGTTAGCAAGATATGCTCACCTGAAAATTTTTTCCAGTCTTAACCCGTTCCCGTGATAGAATTTTCCCTGTTGCGACGGTGAAACCTTCGTATCACCACGATGAAACCTTCTTCCCACGGTGATGGTATCTTCGTTTAATAATTGTGGTCTGCAACTTTATCACGGTTAATACTACGTGTCACTTAGGTTATACCTAGATGGTACGCAATAATGTATGCGTGGTTAAAACGTGCATAATTGCTACTGTATCAGCTTTAACCATTCAATTTGCTCGCTTACTGCGCAGGTAGTAAGCAAATGGAATTCGGATTAGATTAACCGCGGTGAAGTTTACACACTACAATGGTTAGACGAAGATACACTAATTGTGTGACGAAGATTTCACCGTGGTGGTACGAAGGTAGCACCGTAGGTCCTCACAGGAATTGGTTAATCATTTTTGAACAGATTTGTATAGTTACATAACTACGACCCTTGTAGAAATACCACACAATAGTCTTACAAAAAAAACAAAAATTTTGTAAACCGTTTTGTTTCATTTTTTAGCAAAAAGTAAAAATCAATCTTTTTTTATATTCTTTACCAATAATTCTGACTAAATTTTTAATTTTACCCGTTTCCGTTATCCCCTTTTTCTCGATTACCACAGTCAAACTTTTGTACCACCGCGGTGAAACCTTCGTTCCACAGTGGTTGTATTTTCGACTAACTTTTGTGGTTGCAGACAAATACGCACCCCAACCAAGCACTGAAACCAAGTAGCAGGCAAAAAACCAATTGCTCACTGGAAAAAAATTTCAGCTAAAATGCCAAATGGTATCAAAATGAGCAAAATTTGGGAAAAAAGTGCATTTAATTTGGTCACTTTTTAAAAATACCCTTAATTGAGTTTAATTGCAGTGCTTATTACCCCTACATATTTCAACGTTGTCTTTTAACTATTTACAACTACAATTTAACACTCTAACACTTAATTCAACCCCGTTTTAATTACAGCAATATGTGTGCCGAAATTACAGTTTATTTTATAACGATTGCTTACTATATACGCAACGTAGAACTTATGTGCACTAAAAATCGGAAATAGATGAAATTTTACCGGAAGTTCTAATTTTTAAACTAATTTATTGCGTAATCATGAAATGCCCATGTTCTAAAACGAGTAAAAATTTTATGTTTTATAAATCACAATTTTACATGAAAATATTATAAACATAACAAATAAAAAGCTCACGACAGTCATCTACGTATAATTAGCTCTGATTTGAGCTATCAAACGTCGTATTCCGTCCAGGATTACCAAAGATATAGTCCAAAATCAAAAATGCCCAATTTGGAAAAGTGCCAAAATTAAATGTACTACCCTATTACGAAGTTTTTTTTATATACTGGTATCATAAAAAATATTTTAAAACATTTTATAAAACAATTAAAATGCGGCTAAAAACTGCGTTTTTAGCTCGATTATGAAAACGAAAAGCAAATTCCGCCCACCAAAATTCAGTATTGTTGCCAAGCTTTCGACATTTTATACGGCCATATACATTGATCATTGTTTCATTGTATATACTTTTAGACAATAGTCGCATTTTGAAAGTCGTTACTACTGCTGCTGGGGTTTTTGGTCGATCCGATGGATCGGGACTGTCGAGTTTTCTTTTCCGTTTTCGGAAACTTGAAAAGGGGTCGGACGGGTTTGAACAGAGTTTTCTTCAAGTTTCCGCAGGGGTGGGGCTCTCGAAAAGGGTTGTACTCTTTGGTTTCCACCGGCGAAGAATTGTAATACTCCCGGCTGGTGATGAAATGACGGTGAGAATCGAGTTTGACCCCGATTTTTATGCGACTATTACACAGTGGAGTGGGGTTGGGGGTGGGGGTTATACTTCCCCATCCTGTCAGTATTGCCCCTTAAAATTTGGAGGTACCACCCGGGACACCTGCCTCCTCCCTTGAGATTTGGAAAGTTTGAGGACTAAAAACGCTAAAAAGGTATCAAGGGTTTAAAGATTATCCTGAAAAATTTCAAAGTATACCCATAGGTGAGCACGGTCGGGGGAAGCTAGGGGGGTGGTCAACCCCGGGTAATCCGAATTTTGAATTCGCGGAGGGGGCTCCCAGGGGGGTCCGGACCCCCCTACCTTTTTAGGGGGGGGTCGAGCTGGGGTGCGTAATTTTGAAATCTAGAGGGGGGTCAGGTGGGGTCCGGTGTCCAAAGCAAAAAAGTTTTAAACCATAATAACTTTAATAATAGTTCTTTTTATAGGATAATACTACATTTTATTGAATAAAAAGCCATAATTATGTATAAAAAGGGGTGTAAAAGCATAAATATGTGATGAAAATTCACGTTTTTTGAAAGAAAATTTAGTATAAAAAAGGTACCTAAAATTTTCCCAGGGCGGAGGGTGGGGGGTCAGATTTCAACATCTAGAGGGGGGCCAGGGGTAAAAAATTCGGAAATTCAGGGGAGGGGCCCCCCTACAATTTTCGTTTAGGGGGGGTCCCAAAATTTCTAGGCTAGGGGGTGGACCCCACGCGGCCCCCCCCCCGTTTGTCACCTATGTGGTTACCCCCAAAATAAATTTAAGAAGCTGGCCACCTATTGGTGGTGTTAAAAAACATAATAGTTATTATATTATAATATATTAAAAAAATTATTTTGTATTTTGTATTAAGCGAACTAAACCCACGAAAATCGGTTCTCTTGTTTATTATAAATGGTTGCAATAGGTTTGTTTTAACTTGCATTAAGAAAAAGCAATTTTTATTGAAAGAAATTAATTTTATGTTTTAGTTCAAAAAAATTATGTTTACAGCAATCTTTGGAAATCACAAAATGATTAATTTTTTCACATTTATTAGAAGAAAATTAAAAAAATGCAACCATAACCATAATAAAAAGTTGTGATTTTCAAAAATTGTTTTATGGCTTTTTTATTCTTTTCAACTTGAGACGAACAGACTAAAAATTGTTTTCTTTTGTTTTCATCAACAAATAGGGTTTCATGTGACTACCACTTATAGAAACTAATTTAACACTTATGCATTGAGTATTTCTAGTAGATGCGAAAGTGGTATTTTAGAGCAACTTCTGCTTTCCGTACCGCTAACACTTTTGTTTGTGCTAATTTCAAGAATAATCAAGGAGTAATGAAATACATTTGGTTAGCAAGGTGCTGGCAACCTAAGGCCGTGTGATTTTTTAGTATAATTTCGGTTAAAACTTTAGTATATAGTCAAAAATTCTCTCTTGTGTTACATAGATTTCTTATTATCGGTAACAGTAACGGATCAGCGTTGTAACAGCGTTGTTTGCTAATTGTCGTTACTCTGACACAAAGAGTCAGAAGCGTCGTAAAATACTCGTTACTGTGACTGTTTTTATATCTTAACAGACAAAAAATCCAAACAAATCAGAGTCAGAATCCTGTTGATTTTAGGCAACGTCTGACTCTTTGTGTCAGATTAACGACTAGACCCGCTTATGTCTTTTGGAACGATATTACAAAAGATGACATGAAAAATTGGGAAATCGCACTTTTTGCATTACGATAAAAACACATACAGGAACCAATAACATTTAACCGGTATAAAAATTAAAAACATGGAAGAAGGGGTTATTGAGTCTATTTTTACAAAAATTTAGTTTACTAGACTTCAAACAAAACCTTCAAATTTTTGTACTGCAACACAACTTAGGTATATTATTGTATTCTATGCTTACAAACTAATAGTTGATTGAAAACTTAATAATTACTTTTTTCTACAAATAGTAATTCATTAAAATATGTATGATGTAAGAATTAAAAATGAATTTTTCATTTTTACTAATTTCAAAAAATTAAATTTGAGGAATTTTCTCAGTTTGAATGGATATCATAAACTCCCCAGTCCTCATATAAAAAAATCATGTTTTAATAGTGTTAAAAAAAGTTAACTTTAATTTTTATTTAAAGTAATAAAAGTAACGGATTTTGGATTACCTTTACTTTTACTTTTTTTTGATTCGCACTTTTGAAATTTCAAAAGTCGAGACACAATACGTAACTGAACGAAAATAACAACACCATTCAGTTTTTGGTACTTAGAACTTGATATTTGATTTTAAAAAGCTGTTAATATGGCGGTATGTTTTGCTTTATACGAAAATGATAAATTACAAAATCTACGCCAATGCAGAACTTATTTTGACAGAAATTTTTCATGGTTACTGTGACGCTTGCGTTATACTTTTTTTGTATCGTTTTGACGACGTGTAACTCAACGATACTTATCGGCATATTCACAGCCGGTGACGCCACTTAAAATTTATTCACTTTGAGAGAAATTTATATGAATTTAAATTTTATTATTAGTTAAAAACGCAAACTAAAGCTTTTACACGTATTGTTTTTATTCGGTTTTGTTTTTCTAAAAATTTCACAAAATCGTTATCTTACAGGTTTTAACAAGACTGTTTCAGTCTTTTCTGGCATTTAATTTTTAAGAATTATGTAGCTTTATACTATTCCATTTAATATAAGGCTTTTTTTCGAAACTTTGTTTCGTCTTTTGCTAGAATCTTTTTAATTTTTACCTTTACATAAACTATACGTAACTGAACCAGTTAGGTTATTTATTATCTTGGCGGAGGAATGATGGTAAATATGGTAAATATAACAAATATCAATGTCAATGGGGTTTCCCCACCTAACACACCACTTACCACGATATAGAGTACCAATGCTTCAAAAAGTTGTGAAAGTAAATTAAAACACAGTAAAAATGTCATGTTATTTCCTTTGGCGGAAGGATGCATTCATTAGAATTACGTAGTAAACATCTGTGCGAGCTGGAGTAATACAATAGGAAGAAAGGGGTGGGGATGTTATTAAGAAGATACTAGCTTTAATCAAATATTTTTAAAAATTTTATAGTAAAACTATTTTACTTTAGAAATTAAGATAAAAATTTTTTTACATACTATAAATTAAAATAATTGCTAATTAACTATATAAAGATTAAAATAGTTATAAATTTTACTTAAAATTGTTGAAAGTGCTGAGTATTGGTTTAACAAATTATGTAATAATGAATGATTACTATAAATTGTTATGCAATACTTGTATAAATTGAGTGGTATATAATTGGAGTGTTATATATATGAATGTTTACTATGATTGTTATAACAATATTTGCTTAAATGGAGTGATATATATTAGTAACCTATAAGTAGTAAGTTACTGTTAGTAATTTGATTATGACGCATTTATAATTGTTATACATAATATAAATATTAATTTGTATTATGATTGGTTTATGCTAGGTTCATGAATGTGATTTGTTAGAAACATGAAATTATTAAGTTTTTAAGAGTTGATTAATTATAATGCATTATACAAAATAATAATTTAAATACAATAGTTATTACTAATATTATTAATAATTGTTGTTTGTAAAGTGGTGTGTGATATCTTTATTGTAAATGTGTTACTAGAAATATAGGTTTTTGTAAAAAGATATAAAGTGCAGAAAAAATTTTTTATAATAAAATAATTATGCAAGAAAAGAATAAAACGTAAATAAAACATAAAACAAATATCAATGTCAATGGGGTTTCCCCACCTAACACACCACTTACCACGATATAGAGTACCAATGCTTCAAAAAGTTGTGAAAGTAAATTAAAACACAGTAAAAATGTCATGTTATTTCCTTTGGCGGAAGGATGCATTCATAAGAATTACGTAGTAAACATCTGTGCGAGCTGGAGTAATACAACCCCTAATTGGCTAGGTTTGAACTATTTGATTTTGATCTTTGATTTCTCAAAGATTATTGAAATGCAGTAAAAAAAACTCAGGTTATTTTCTTCGCGCAGGAATGCAGTCAGATATGAAACATGAAAGATAGGCAAGGATTGGTGTGGAATTATAAAACTTCTTAACTTTTTTAACGTCTTGTTTATTCTTTAAGTTGACAATTTTGGTTTTTCTAATTGTTTTTTTGTGTTTTAGGCGTTTGTTTTTGGTTTTTTTTAAACCTAAAAGGTGGCCGAAATTAAGGCGGATTTTGGTGTTTTTTTTGCTGTTTTTGGGTTAAACATATAAAAAACTTAAAGGAATGGAATAAAATTTTTACCATGCTTTCTTTAAAGTTGGTTGGCTGTAACAAAAGCCATTTTATGTTGAAATAGTTTTTTTCACCAAAAAAATTTTCAACAAAAAACACAGGTTATTAAAACTTGTTTTTTAAGGTTTTGACATAATTATTTAAAGTCTTGCTAATAACTATTAAAGTTCGCAAACGGGAAAAATTGACTTAAATGTACCAAGAACAATACCTAAGGGTAAATTTGCAACCTTTAAAAAATTTTATTGTTCGTTTAAGCAAAAGTTATGGCCAGTTTTTTGTAGGTGGCCGAAATAAATGGTACGCGCCTTAATTTCGGCCACTTAAAAAAAAAGTTTAAACCTTCACGGATTTTTAAGTGTAACAGAAATATTCAAATTTTGCACTGGAATAACAAATATAGCTATTGTTTGATTTTTAAGCCAAATTTTGGCTCGATTGAAAAAGCCAGAAAAAACTTATTCAAAAAAATAAAAAAGGTGGCCGAAATTAAGTCAGTTACCCTAATTTTAAATTACATAGATCACTAAAAATAAAATTTTGTAGACATAATAAATAAGGGAGCACCATTGATTTGTAATGTTTTAATTTTTTTATTATTGTGTTGCGGCGGTAAATATAAAATTTTAAAATGGATCACTAAATATAAAATTTTATAGACACATGTAAAGATGAATTCTATTGGGGTGAAAATAGCAAGGTGGTAAAGTAACCACTTGTTCTTCGATAGAATATCACGTGGAGAGAATCACGTGACGCAACTTAATAATAATTATAGGTAAAATCCTCCTAGCTGCGACTCTCGCCTTTTTGTATACTTCAATTATCGCTCAGAACTGTTTTTCGTCTTCTAAATCGATTAATCAACGTAATGGTAGCAAAAATCATGTATGCTTCCAACCTTACTTGAGCTTGTAAAACCCGAAATAAGTTTGCAATTTTGCGAGTAAGTATGCAATTTTACAGTACGCATGCTCTCTTTTGCGCGTGGGGACCACTGGCCGGAAACAGTTGAAATGAGTCATTTTACACTGCGCCGTTAAAATAAACGGCAGCAAGTATTTCACGGCAAACTTAAATGTCAACTTGCCACTAAATAATCTTATTCAAAATCGATTTTAAACGAAAAACATAACAAAATTTAAACAAAAATACAAGTGTTGATTACAAAATGCATACATATACAATAGAGTTCTGTACACTAAAACCATTTAATATAAAATAATTTTATATTAGCAATGAATTTTTTTAAGTTTTCATTAAAAACAGGTAAAATGATGTTTTTTTAAAAAAAGGCGAAAATTAAACCACACCCTACGTTCTCAGCTGCCAGTATTTTATCAGTGATGATGTATAGTTACATCATCACTGACAACTTTTTTTATTATTTTATTTATTCTCGCGTGTTCATTCTTCATTTCTTCCTGACGGCGAGCGGTTACGCCCTTAATTTCAGCCTGAAGGATTCTAACCTTAGTTTGTTTTAGAAACGGTTGTTATAAAATTTCCATTTTTTTTACCTATTTTTTTATTTTGTATAAATAATGAAGTTCGAATTTCCCCAAACTGATAATTTAATTTATATTTAAGTTTGTTAATAATTTTATAATTTTGAAAAGCTTAAAGCCCCAAACAACGATTTGTAAATTTGCATGGAGACATGAACAGTTATCGTTTCGGAAGTCTCGTAAATTTAAAGAAACAAACAAATAACACGGGCATTTTTTAAGTTGAATAACACATTTTGACCAAAAAGTAGGTTTTTGAAGTTAAAAAACTTTTTGTATCTGAATTTGCTTAAACTAATTGGTAAAGGTTATCAGTCAGTGGAAAGTCAGAATGTCTTTTTTTAATAAGATTAACAAGGATATCTTTATATTGGACAACGCTTTTGCAGTAAAAAGGGGATGGAACTTCTTTCACCCTACCCTATCAAACCCTACCACAAAAACAGGTTTTAAACAAGAGTACACACGAAAGATTACGTCACAAAACGGTACTGTTAAAAAACAGTACGGCACAAAAGAATCCTGTATGAGTTTTGTTTGCTACAGAATGCGATGCTGACTCATACAGAACAATACGGGCACAAAATGGTACTGGCACAAAATGGTATACTGTCACAAAAGTGTACTGTATATATTTAAGGGTTTGAGTCTAACTCAAAACAGTCCTGTTCCAAAATGGTACTGCAGAATTAACTTACTGTTTGTTTTATTAACAGATGCTTAATTTAGTTACACATAAAAATCAATGAGCAGCATGTTGTATAGTAAATTGGTTTTTTTAATAAACCATATAAATTCAAAAAAAAATTTATTTATAACTAGCAAGTAAGCGGAACTACAATCCCTCTAAGCTTAAGCAATTATAGTATTGACCGCACCAGCCGCAGATCCTACTATTGAGCGGATACTTTGGACGACGTATGAACAGGTTAATAAAAAATCCCTTTGGACATTTGCTTTTGAGCGTCTTTTTAGTCATTTAGACTGTTCCTTTTAGACCGAAGCATGAAGGAGGCTTAAAAATTGTCTTTTGAACTTTATCGTTTGGACACTTATTGTTTGTACAAAGTATGACCAGGTTATAGTGTCCGCTCGCTCTTTTACTTTTTTTCGTTAATTTCTACCAGAAGGCTTTTATTGTCAAGTCGGAAAATATGTGTTGATAGCGGGAACTCGAATTTTATTAAAAAGTGGCGCCTAACAAAAATGCCAATGAGGCGCGGGTTTGTATTTGGGAGATTAGATTTAACTGATTTCTGAGGAGTATTCATGATAATTATAATGAAATGTTGGACAATTTCCTCGTAAAAGATATTTATTTCTTGACGTTTCGAAACCACGACGGGTTTCTTCTTCAGAAAAACAGACAGGATTCTATAACAAAAATAGAAATAAATAAATAAGGTTATATAAAACATTTTACAAAAACAAATTAATGTCACAAAAACTTATAATAGTTCCAGTAAAAACGATAAAAGGTAGGTAATTTAGTTTGAAACGCGGCCATAAAAACAACATAATAATTATAACAATGAGCAATACATTATATGTTAATTACTTCGTTCAGTTACGTGCTGCTGGGTCACCCACATTTT
>JASAMX010001094.1:0-33299 GCA_030248175.1 Microlaimidae sp. YZB2_3 | reverse complement strand
TCCCCCAGCGGTGTCAAGGTCAAGGGACAGAGCCCTGTGTGTCAGGGCCAGGGGAGTCCGGAGGCAGAATGCTCCCCCCCTGAAAGAGAAAATTTTTAATTTAAGACGCTAAAATACACTCGAAATTTTAATTCCAGATACTTAATACAAAATTTAAAGTTTTTTTATACCTATACATTTAATCCATGTCTATAAAACCATGGCCGTAGCCAGGATTTCAATTGAGGGGGATCTTTTGGAAGGTGTTTTATACGTGCCACAAGGGTTTACGGGTGGCGAGACGCGAGAACTCCCAGAAATGGAAAGTCTGGAAAGGCAGAAACCCCCAGGGAGGTCAAGACGCAGAACCCCTTGTCAGAGGGGCCGGGGGGGCAGAATGCCACCAGGGTGGGAAATTTTTTTAATTTTAAGCTCTTAAAAGACACCAGAAAACCTAAATTTAAATACAGAATCCTGATTTAGTTTCTCTTTTTTTAATAGATACAACAATAAAAATTATAATTAAATAGTTTTAAAATATATTATTATGTGCCATTTTAATTTTTTTTTTAATAAAAAAAAACGTTTTTTTAAAATAAAAAATTTTTATTCAATTTTGGTTAGGTTTTTATAGTTTAATGCTGTAGTTATTAATATGCACTGCACTAATGTTTTGAATTATGAATAATTTCATTTTTGTGAATAAAAGGTTTCATGATCCTAAATTATTCTTATTTATGTATTTTAGATAGCTTTAATACATACATGGGCAAGTTGGTTCGGAGTGGGGAAAATCGTTAAACGTTAAACCTCAGATAAGCGGGGGGGTTCAAAATCCTAGAAACGGATATCATATCGTTTTTTTTTTCTGGAGTGCATTTTGCACAAATCGTTTTGATTAAAAAAGGTAAAAAACCCTAATTTTAGGTCAAAAAGCTTTTTTATTGCATTTTTCAGCTTTTTATTGTTTGAAACATTTTTACCTTAAAACTTAGGTTTAAAGGCAGTTAGAAATCATTTTAAAGACATTGTTTTTTTTATTTTACCAAAATTAGGGGGTTAACCTTTTCTCCCCCCACTTCTGAGTGGGAGGAGGGGTTAATTAAACCCCCCTTCTCAGAATTTTGGGGGAGTTAACCCCCTCCCAACCCCTCCCCCTCGTGCCCATGTATGGTCCGGACCCCCCTGGGATCTCCCTCCTGAGAGTTCAAAATTAGAGCTTACGCTTACCCTCCGGTAACGACCCGACCTGCCGGGGACCGTGCTGCCTCTTGGGCAGAAATTGGTATTAATAATTCCAATCACAAATAGTCATAATCCGTATAAAATAAACGTGACCCTACTCTTTTGTTTATACTAGTATTTGTGAGTTATAAAAGAGATTAAAAAGTCACAGCTAAAAGTATTTTTATGTCGAATTCTGACTGATTGTGTTAGAATAACAACGTATTGCTTTCACTAAAATGTTTTTGGATTTCGACAGATTTTAGTAATTTGGACGTAAAATTAATTAGTTAATATTTAGTTTTATTTAGCATCAAAAATTATAGTATATGTACACAAATAAGTGTGGAAATGGAAAAATAATTAAGCATATTTGGCTAATGGAAGGTTTAATTTATTAGAAAATATTAGTGTATGATTATTAATATTATGTATTATTTAACATGTTTATACACCCGCATGCATACAGTTGTCGTCTAACTAACTCTTTTGTTGGCGAAATATGTTAGGGTACTATATTTTTTTCAAAACATATAGTTTTGTAGAAAAACCATAGGTTTTGAATGCGAACTTTATGCATAATTTTCTTATGCAAATTTCAGAAATACAACCAATACAGAAATTTATTAAAGTTACAATACAGCAATCACCTTGCCGGTGCGGTTTATACTGTCATTCTATATTTTGTGCCTAAAAAGTTAGTTTTTCAGCTAGTTTTGTTAAATAATTTCTATTGAATTTATATAATCCGCTAATACTGTATTAATGAATTCAAATTTTTTTTATGAAGATATTCAGTTTACGACCCAAATTTATCATTTTGAAGTGGTATTATGTGTGTATTACTGTATACGTGGTAGATTTGTTTTTGTTTCAGATGCTTTTTTGTTTTTAAATAAACAAAAGCATTTTTAGCGATATATTATGTAAGTGTAACATTTTATTTAACATTATGGTCTTGAATTATATCTGGCTAACCTCGAACAGTTGTATGGGGGATGGGACATGAAAAGATCAATTAAAATTGTACGGTTTTGGCGTGTTGTGTGTTTTAATAAATTTTAACGTTAAAAATGTTAAAAGATTTAAAAATTGCAATAACCTTTCAAATCCATCATGATATGACGGGATTAATCTTTATATGATCATGATTTAAAAATTGCAATAACCTTTCAAATTCAAATCCTTAAAACAAAACTACAAAAACCACACATAAACTTAATAAAACACGCAGAGCACTGGAATTTAAGTTGCACAAAACGTAAAATTGCGAATAATAACTTAACCCTAGATTTAAAATGCGAATATAAAAGAGTACTAATATCATTTTTGTGAAAAATAACAACAAATAATATTAATCGGGTTTTTCTCAAGTTTGTAAATTGTTTTGTTGTTAAATTAGCTCTATTCATCATTCGGGGTCAGCAACTTAGTTTTAATATACCTATGAGATTTTTTCTAGTTTAATACTGGTGTTCAAATGTAAAGAGTAACCTTTTATTATTGTGATTACTTTTGAAATAGATTGACTTACACAACAAATTACAGCACCTCTGTTTTTGTTTTAGTGATACTAGAAAAATTTTGACAAAAAATTTTTGTTTGCGCTCTTATAGCTTTTGAACGCGCCGCGATAAAAATGCAAATATCTCGTTTTAAGGTCTTTGTATTTTTGGCTACCTCCTGAAAAAAAAATTTTTTTTTAAATTTTGGGGGGTTAGCTCCAAACCCCCCGAAATTTAGGGTCAATTTTTTTTCGGCCAAATTTCTAAATTTTTACCATTATGGGTCCTTACGCGTGAAAATTTTTTTGCAGATTGCCCATATATTGCTGAGCTCTAAACTATATAATTTGTTAGGGAAAGCTACCTGGGTTCCCGAGAGGATGTAAAGAAAGGGGGTGTAATTTTAGGGTCGATTTTGCTAAAAATCTTTGTATGGAGGGGCAGATAGTGCCTATTGGCATCATGCTCAAAAACGTGGCCACAGGTTTGCGACCGGGGGATAGCGGAATTTTAAGCTCTACATTTTTGTGATAGTCCAAAAAATTTTTGATGCCTTAAGGCACTGCAATGGTTGACCCTAAAAATAAAACTTGACACAGCTTTTCTACATAGGCGAGTAATATATCATTTTAAAGCTCTCGGCGTGCTAATTTCAAAATTATAAAAAAAAATTTAAATGGTCGAGTAACCAAAAATACAGACCCCTTTGTACCCCCAAAATTAGTAAGGAGGTGATTTGTTTGTTTTATTTATTTGTAAGCCGTTTTTATATTTGTTTTTGAAAGCTATATGCGTGCTGATTTCAAAAATATTAATTTTAGGCTAAAATTTTTTATGGTTACCCGGTTACATATTCCCAAATAAATATTTTGTATTTTTTTTATTTGAAGTGTTTATATAAAAAAAGTTTTAATATAAAATTTATTTTTTTAAAATTTAATTTAGTGGTTATAATTTTGGGAATGTGCCCCCCAAATTCTGAAGAAAGTGATATTAATGGGTTGATAATAGTCATATTGGTATCCATTGGGTGAATGCGAGACGTTATAA
This sequence comes from Microlaimidae sp. YZB2_3, assembly GCA_030248175.1. Taxonomy (NCBI): domain Eukaryota; kingdom Metazoa; phylum Nematoda; class Chromadorea; order Desmodorida; family Microlaimidae; species Microlaimidae sp. YZB2_3. The sequence goes on along the minus strand of JASAMX010001094.1, from coordinate 29,541 downwards.
AAAAGCAGACTGATATGAATTTTTTTAAAATTTATTAGTGGTTATAATTTGGAATTAGGAATTAAAATTTAAGAAGTGATTATAATAGGTTTATATTTTCGAGATCCCAGCGTGTCAAAAAAGCTTTAATATGAGTAGCAAACAAGCAAGGTAAAAAGCCGTTATTGAGGATGTCTCTCTGTATGGAAAAAATGTACGGTCAACTCTGTTTATGGAGGAGTGTGGAAAAAAGAAAAAGTACCCTAAAAAATGACGGCCCCGGCCAGTCCCCGCCCCCCCCTCCCCCCCCCCCCCCCTAAAATTTTTCGAAGGTACATTGTCAGACCTGTGCACTGCCCGGGGTTAACGGAGGGGGGGGGCAATTTCAAAATGGGGGGGGGCAGGGGGGGCAACTTTTTTGAAAGGGGGGGGGGGGGGCAATAAAACGAGGGGGCAAGGCAGGGGGGAAGAAAAAAGAGAAAAGAGAAAAAAAGAAAAAGAAGGGAAAAGGGAAAAAAGGGACAAAAAAAGCGGAAATAGGTAAAAATAGGGTCTAAAAATAGCTTAAAATACATTGAAATAGGCTAAAAACTGCAAAAAATTCGCGATGATGGCGTCATCATAGGTCAAAAATGGCGTCATATTTTTAGGGTACTTTTTCATTTTTTGGCGGGGGGGGGGGGGGGAAAAAACGGGGGGGGGGGGAGCAAATCCTCCAATAAAACGGGGGGGGGCATTTTCAGACCGTGCACAGGTCTGCATTGTGGTTGTAAAAATTGTAACCATTGAGTGAATCGCGTTAAAAAAATTTTTTTACATCAGCGTGTCGAGAGCTTTGATATGAGTACAAACATGACGGTATTATAATAAAATCACTTCTTAAGAATTTTAGGGGGTACATTAATGGGTGCAAAATTGAGTAACCACTGAAGTAAATTTTAAAAAACCATAAATTTTTTAAATCAGTGCGTCGAGAGCTTTTTTATGAGTATAAACACGTCACTTAAAATAAAAAAAATGACAAAATATCATTTTCAAATTTGGGGGTATTTGGGGGTATGTAACCCGGTAACCATAAAAATTTTTAGCCTAAAATTAATATTTTTTAAATCAGCACGCATAGAGCTTTCAAACAAATATAAAAACGACTTACAAATAATAGAAACAAACAAATCACCCCTTACTAATTTTGGGGGTACAAAGGGGTCTGTATTTTGGTTACTCGACCATTTAAATTTTTTTTTATAATTTTGAAATTAGCACGCCGAGAGCTTTAAAATGATATATTACTCGCCTATGTAGAAAAGCTGTGTCAAGTTTTATTTTTAGGGGTCAACCATTGCAGTGCCTTAGGGCATCAAAAATTTTTTGGACTATCACAAAAATGTAGAGCTTAAAATTCCGCATAAATCCCCCCGGTCGCAAACCTGTGGCTCAAACAGTTTTTGAGCATGATGCCAAAATAGGCACTATCTGCCCTCCATACAAAGATTTTTAGCAAAAATCGTAAAATTGACCCCCTTTAACCTCTCGGGGTATCCGACCCAGGTAGGTTTCCCCTAACAAATTATATAGTTTAGAGCTCAGGAAAGTATGGGCAATCTGCAAAAAAATTTTCAGACGTAAGGACCCATATGGTAAAAAGTTAGAAATTTGGCCGAAAAAAAATTAACCCTAATTTTCGGGGGTTTCGGGGCTAACCCCCCCAAAATTTTTGAAAAAAAAAATTTTTAAGGAGGTAGCCAAAAATACAAGGACTTTAACCCGAGATATTTGCATATTGATCGCGGCGCGTTCAAAAGTTATAAGAGCGCAAACAAAAATTTTTTGTCAAAATTTTTCCAGTATCGCTAAAACAAAACAGAGGTGCTGTAATTTGTTGTGTAAGTCAATCTATTTCAAAAGTAATCACAATAATAACTCTTTACATTTGAACACCAGTATTAAACTAAAAAAAACTCATAGGTATATTAAAACTAGCTGACCCCGATGATGAATCGACTAATTAACAACAAAACAATTTAAAAACTTGAGAAAAACCCGATTAATATTGGTTGTTTATTTTTTCACAAAAATAATATTAGTACTCTTTATATTCGCATTTTAAATCTGGGTTAAGTTATTATTCGCAATTTTACGTTTTGTGCAACTTAAATTCCAGTGCTCTGCGTGTTTTATTAAGTTTATGTGTGGTTTTTGTAGTTTTGTTTAAGGATTTGAATTTGAAAGGTTATTGCAATTTTTAAATCATGATCATATCCAAGATTTAAATCCGTCATATCATGATGGATTTGAAAGGTTATTGCAATTTTTAAATCTTTTAACATTTTTAACGTTAAAATTCATTAAAACACACAACACGCCAAAACCGCACAATTTTAATTGATCTTTTCATGTCCCAATCCCCATACAACTGTTCGAGGTTAGCCAGATATAATTCAACCATAATGTTAAATAAAATGTTCACACTTACATAATATATCGCTAAAAATGCTTTTGTTTATTTAAAACAAAAAAAGCATCTGAAACAAAAACAAATCTACCACATTATACAGTAATACACACATAATACCACTTCAAAATGATAAATTTGGGTCGTAAACTGAATATCTCATAAAAAAAATTTGAATTCCATTAATCAGTATTAGCGGATTATATAAATTCAATAGAAATTATTTAACAAAACTAGCTGAAAAACTGACTTTTAGGCACAAAATATAGATGACGTGTATAAACCGCACCGCAAGTGATTGCTGTATTGTAACTTTAATAAATTTCTGTATTGGTTGTATTTCTGAAATTTGCATAAGAAAATTATGCATAAAGTTCGCATTCAAAACCTATAGTTTCTACAAAAACTATATGTTTTGAAAAAAATATAGTACCCTAACATATTTCGCCAACAAAAGAGTTAATTTAGACGACAACTGTATCAGTGCGGGTGTATAAACATGTTAAATAAAACATAATATTAATAATCATACACTAATATTTTCTAATAAATTAAACCTTCCATTAGCGAAATATGCTTAATTATTTTTTCCATTCCACATTATTTGTGTACATACTATAATATTGCTAAATAAAACTAAATATTAACTAATTAATTTACGTCCAAATTACTAAATCTGTCGAAATCGAAAACATTTAGTGAAAGCAATACGTTGTTATTCTAACACAATGAGTCAGATGCGACATAAAATACTTTTAGCTGTGACTTTTTAATCTCTTATAACTCACAAATACTATAAACAAAATGAGTCAGGGTCACGTTTATTTTATACGGATTGTGACTCTTTGTGATTGTGATTTATTAATACCAATTTCTGCCCAAGTATAGGTGAGCACGGTCCGGGCAGCTAGGGGGGGTGGTTACCCGAGGTAACGTAACTCTAATTTTGAACTCTAGGAGGGGAATCCCAGGGGGGTCCGGGGAGGGGGGGGGGGGGGCCCGGGGGGGGGAACTTTTGGATTTTATGCTTCTGCCCCTCCAACTTAGTGAGGTCATAAAGATAACAAAAAAGAAGAAATGGATAAAGGAGTTTTCTTTTTTCTTTTTCCAATGCGATGGAAAAAAGAACAAGATAGGGTTTGGTGTTTTGGGTTTCCCCCCCCCCTATTTGGGGTTGACCCCCCCCCCCCCGGCCCACCTCCCCCCCATGGTTCGGGCCCCCCCCCCTAGCGTTTTAGGAAGGTTGACCCGGGGTGCGAAATTTTGAAATTTAGAGGGGGGTCAGGTGAGGTCCGGTGTCCAAAGCAAAACAGTTTTACACCATAATAACTTTAATATTAGTTTTTTGTAGGATAATACTACATTTTATTGAACACAAAGCGGTATTCTGGTATAAAAAAGGTGTAAAAACATGAATGTGTTAAAAATTCACCTTTTTTGAAGAAAAATTAGTATAAAAAATACCTTAAATTTTCCCAAGGGGGCAGGGGAGTGAACTTTTAAATTCTAGAGGGGGGAGGGGGTCCGGGGTAAAAAATTCGGAAATTCGGGGAAAGGAGAGTCCTCCCCCCTCTAGATTTTCGTCTAGGGGGGTCCCAAAATTTTGAGGCTAGGGGGTAGACCCCACTCTGCCCTCCCCCCTTTTCACCTATGTGCCCATGCTTATAGACCTGTGTATGTCCACAATCTATACGAAAAGAAAAAAAATTACCATTTATTGTCGGAATCATAATAGAAACAAAAATCCAAAATTGTAAAGGATCATATAATAGGTAAAAAGAACAAGGAAACATTATTCTTTTATTGTAATTTAAAATAATTTTTATTGTATGTTTTCAGTTTTTATAGTTTTTCCGGGGGGGGCCCCGCGCCGGGCCGGGGCCGGGGGGGCGGGGGGGGGGGGGTTGGTTTTGCTTCGTCCTGTTTTAGTAATTCCCGTTTATAGTAAATCAAACCATATTTTGAAACTTTAGTTACTTTATTGTTCTTAATTTAGAATTTTATCCAGAAAAAAACATTTTTGTGATTTATTGTTTACTTGATTTGCACTTGCAGTTTATTGAAAGTTTTTCATTCGTTTTGTGCTTACGGCGATGCATCGGTCCTGCAACAGATGTTCGAATACGGTACGAGGAGTCTGTTTCTATAACTGCTGGGGCCTGTTTCATAAAAACCTTTGTAAATTCTTATTTTACAAATCTCCGCCTATTTTTTGTAAAATACACGATAAAGGTTTTTCGATTTGTAATCCAGGGGTAGCATCTGCGCGCACTGCTCTGCGCTGATTGGTCATTTCATGTCATTTCCACGTCATTTCATCTCCGCTAAATGATCAATATTTGCCCTGTCGTATATCTTCTATCATGTAATTTACAAAAATAGGCGGAGTTTTGTAAAATGAAAATTTACAAACGTCTTTATGAAATAGGCCCTTGGGTCAAAGGGTGCGCCTGCTACAGTACATCGCGCAAGCACGAAACCAATTAATTAAGTAAATAATTTAATTTAATTTAATTAATTAATGAAAAATTAGTTTATAAATAAGATAGGTGCATACGAATTTTATCCGAAAAAAAATAAACAATAGATGAATTTAAAAGAATTCAATAAACAATTTAAAAAAAAACACAACAAATAAAAATTTCATCATTTGAAGCGAAGACGATCCCTCAATTGGCTTGTCAAAATATGTTGTTAGAAGAGTTTAAAGTCGATTTAAACGGTCCCTACGGTCTCTGCTAACTCCGACACAAATCCTCGCGCGATACTCGGCTAATATGCGGGCAAAACTGCGGGCGCGAATCCGCATCGGGTACCTGCGGCGGGGCGGAGGGAAAGTGGCGAAAAGTCAGCGGATAAGTCGCCAAAGTCTATTGTCAAAAAGGACGACCCGAGTGTAAACTGCTTTCTCGTTCTCTTACGACCGGGGGGATTCTCCGCGACAAAAGAGAAACCACTTAGCCTTTGCGACCCCGTTCGCGATGCGGGAAACCGGTAGGTATATTAGCCGAGTAGAAACCGCACAAAAGCTCCCGGACCGCCGTGTGAAAGCCGCCCGGAATAATGTCAACTTAATTAAAAGGAAAGCGTAAACCGGAGGCGATGATTCAATACTTTTTTTTTCTTTTTCAAAACTCTATTTTGTGCTCAGCGAATAACAGCCCACGAGATAAATTTATTTGCATTTTGTTTAGTTAGTTAATGCATGTTGGCGATTGTCAACTGATTCACAAATGAACCGATACTCAACCTATCGGCTGTGACCAGTCGATTACATCAATCAGCATAATGATAATATGATTTTTGTTTGAAAAACTTAAATTTGTTATTATGTTTTCCATTATATTACAACCAATTGTGTGAATTTAGCTGTTTATAGGTATGTAGTTACAGACCTGTGCACTGCCCCCCCCCCCCGGGGTTAAAACGTGGGGGGGGCAAGTTCCAAAACGGGGGGAGGCACGGGGGGCAATTTTTTTGAAACGGGGGGCAATAAAACGGGGGGCAAGCAGGGGGAAAGAAAAAAAAGAGAAAAAAGGGGAAAAAAGAGAAAAAAAGAAAGGAAAAGGGAAAAAAGGGACAAAAAAGCGAAAATAAGGTAAAAATAGGTCTAAAATGGCTTAAAATACATTGAAATAGGCTAAAAACTGCAAAAATTGGGGATGATGACGTCATCATAGGTCAAAAATGGCGTCATAATTTTAGAATACCTTTTCATTTTTTGGTGGGGGGGGCAATAAAACGGGGGGGGGCAATTCTCCAATAAAACGGGGGGGGCATTTCCAGACCGTGCACAGGTCTGAGCAGTATATACAAAAATATTTACTACCTACCACGCTTTTGTAAAAATAATGATCACAATAAAATATATGTTAGAATATGTAATTTCTTATTATATTACTATTACACGAAACTCTCCGTAGCATGACAATCGCCACACTGTGGTATTTTATTTATTTTATCAAAGTTATCCCAAAATTTTTTACAGCATAACGTGCTTCTATGGTTTATAATAGACTAGTTCGGAATAAGCGTCTTTTACTGTACGAGAGAGGGTACAAAAAGAAAAAAATACAATTTGAAAAAATCTTAGCTTTCTTAATTTCTTAAGTTTAAACCTATACTTCATAATGTTTCACTATGTTGAAGTGCTGTAATATATCAGTTTGTGCTAAATAAATTTTTGTTTTTTAATTAAACGTCACAATAGTTTAAAATCACCACTAAAATAGTATTATCCTGAACAGTGATTTCGAATTAGTAAAAATAAAGATGAAATTTGTGCTTTTAAACTAATTTTAAACCTACATAGTTTTTTTTATGTTTTGCTTGTAAAACTATTCAAAACTTAAAAATTAATTTTAAAAAGTCCATTCCAAACTTTTAAATTAAGCATTTTCTGTAATTGAAACATTAACAAACTGGAAAACAAGCGCGCCAACAGCGCCGTACCTACGAAGCGGCAAAAAAATAAAAATCCCCAAAAACTGCTATTGCTTTTGCAATATTTAAAAAATATTTAAGAAATTTTGAAGAAAAGGGGTCGAGATTTTAAACCAATAAATATTTGAAATATTTTAAACCGTAAAATGTACTAGTCGCTCGCTGTTTCTCAATTTTCCCTCTACATATGATTGGCGCTAGTAGTTATGTACCCTCTTCCTAACACTAAAAAACCCTTATTCCGAACTAGTCTATACCAGGGTTTGCCACTGTATCAGGGTACTTTTTCTCGCTTTTTGCAATCTCCAGTAAAACACTGCGAGAGCTTGGTAAATCAGAAAAACCTTAAGAAAAATATTTTGTTTACTACGATTTTAAACAATTTACCAAAAAGTAATTTACCTTTCCAAATTGTTCAAAATACTGCTTCATATCTTCTACAGTTGTACTAGCGGAAAGACCTCCAACAAATACTTTCTTTGTTTTTGTAATCATCTAAAAATTAAAAAAATATTAAAGGTTCTATTTGTTTTGCAATATTTTTTATATTAACTGTACAAAAATATAATATCACAAACATTTTTTTCTAGTTCTCCAATTTTTCCAAAGACAGTTCGGTTGTTAGAACTGTCGTAGAAGGTAGGAAATCATTAAAAAATAAATTCTGTAATTATCAAAGAATTAAATTATATATTTTATTATATAATAAATTGGTTGTATTGTAACGATATAAACAGGGTCATAGTCAGATATGTTTCGCAATGCGGCCGTAACTATGCAAAGTCACATGATATATCGACAAACAGATATATCAATATTCAACACAGATTTTTTTTGAATACATATAATGTATATAGATTAAAAGCTAATTATTCGATTAATTATAGTTTTACTATAATTTTAATAAATTTAGAATAAAAAACTTGGTTTTTTACTAATTTAGTAAAATAACATTAAAACATAATGTATTACGCATGCAAAATTTAATTTTCATAAATGTAGACTTGTTGTTTTAATGATGTTTGCAACTAATCTCAAAAATCATATTGGTGATTTAAATTTGTTATACCGAGCCTTCAAAGCCATGCAATATTAGCCAAGCAAAATATTTTAACAAAATGTAGAAAAAAAATCTATTAATGTTATATAACACCATCGTCTAATACATAAAATACATGTATATTTTTGTTAGTTGCTACGAATTTTGTTTATTTCAACAAAATTTGGTTGAATTCTATTTCTATATTATTTTTTATTTGAAATGAATTTCGTGTAAGCAGTACTTGAGACACTAAAACAAATAAAATTCATTTTTATTTTTTTTATTTTTTTTGTGAAAACAATCGCCTCAATTGCTTAAATTTCAAAACAAGCTGAAACACCGACACCATTTATGGCCGCATTTGACTGTTATAAGAATTTTATTGAAAGCAAAGACCGTCATGTAAAGTGTAATCCGCGGTTATAAACTGAACCGTACACCTGCCAGTTTTAATTAGATTTCGCTATAGCTCAGGTACTGTAGCTTTGTAAAATTTATTTCAAAAGAAACTCATTGAACTACTTACCAAACGCATATACTCGGTTCTAGATGTAAATCGCATGCTATTTTATTATAAAAATTTGTTGTCAGTAAAATTTGCATGTCAAGAATATAATACAGTCTTTATATTATATGCTCGACCAGGGGCCTGTTTGATAAAGACGTTTGTAAATTGTCAGTTTACAAGTCTCCGTTTATTTTTCGAATACATGATAAAGGATGTATGGGACGCTTTATCGACATGGTAACTAACCAATAAGCGCAAAGGACTTTCTTTGGAGATACTTTCCTTCATTAGAAATCGGTAAATCTTTTTTATATATTTTAATACAAGTAGGCGGAGATTTGTAAAATTTGCAAACGTCTTATGAAACAGGCCCCAGGCGTATGTTACAATAAAAAAGGCGTGACAAACACGTGATAAACATGTGGTAAACACGTGAACAGACACGTGACCTACATTGTTCTGCAGTATCTGCGTCGCTGCCACTGTGGTGACGGGCTGTGGAATGGCGAACATTTCTACACCAAAATAATCGATATTTTTCTACCAAAAAAAATCAATAAAATAATAATAAATCAGTTATATATTAAGCTACGATTAATAATATAGACCAAATTTCGCGATCACTACCTGCTAGAAATCAATCAATTATTACCTAATAGTACACTAGTACACAAGATCAGGTTCTACACTACGGGAGAAGAATCAGTGTGAGACCATATAAAATTATGTTTTTAAAAATAATTAACTGTTTTGGGTACCTGACCTAAATTCCATCAGCCTTAATTTCGGCCACTGACTATTCTGCTCTCCGCACGAAAAATTGTATGAATCAACTAATTACGTCAAGATCAGTACATGAAATCTATCTAGTCATACCCAGTTCATTACATAACTTTGCGCATGGCAAAAATAACAGCCGGTGGCCGAAATTAGGGCTGACATAATATAAGTCCGTTACCTATATAATTAAAAAATGGTCAACCATATTTTTTTCACTTAACGCTTTTTATTTAATATAGATTTATCAACTGCAATCGTAATTTAAATCAAAAAAACTAAACATAAAGAAGAAAGCAGACCACACACTTTAAAAATCAAAGAAGTACACTCAAAGTTAGAGCCTCTTTTTACGACGACAGCCGACAGTTAGCTGTATGTTTTTAAAGAATATAAGCATAATGCGGTTGGCGAACACTTTGCAGAATTCAGAATTCAGATATATCCACTCCAAGGGAAAGTCTGCATTTATTATTACACGCGAGGGGAAAGAAAGTGATAAAAATTGCATGAGCTAATTTGTCAAGGACGGATTCTTCTCCGAGTTATAGTGTTACCTAATCTTGTCCGCTAAGCCTAATACAAAAGAGCATATTATATACCGAAATGAGACGTATTAAATATAGTAACTGACTTAAATTCGACCAGCTTTAATTTCCGCCACCGGTTGTTAGTTTTGCTATGCGTATATAGATACGAAATGAACTGCGTATGGGCTAGATAGATGACACGACGATTTATTCAGCCATACGCAATTTGTTTCATAATTTTAGCATGGCAAAAATAACAACCGGTGGACGAAATTAAACCCTGGCCGACTTTAAGTCAGTTACCCTACTTTATTTTATAGGAAACGGCGGTGGTTTTTTTTTTACAAAAGGTCGCTAATAACTATAAGAACGCAGCGAGATACGGAGATCGTACGTGGCTAGGTACGGATAGAGCGCCGGAGGGTCGATCGAGACTAAAGATTCCAGGAGAGAAAGAGAGAGAGAGGGAGAGTGAAAAAGGGGGAGCGAGAGAGACCAAAAAGCCTTTTCCGGTTAGGTTCTCCGGCTGCTGTACCGAGGCGAAGCGCCCGGCTATTAAAAGAACTTAGCCGGTCGGTACGCGGTCTATATTGCCGGGCGGTTCCAATACCGAATTTGGATTTGTCAACTTTGCTTAGTGGCCGGGGCGTCGCCTAAACGGTCGGATAGGCTATTATGCGAACGGGTAAAAGCTTTCTATTCAGGCCAGAAAACGGAGCGCGATAATTATGTTAGAAATCGACTAAATACGTAATTGCCCGAACCTATAGGCGGACCGATCTACGGGTCCTACCCGCAGCCCGCGCCTTAAAAAAAAACCCACACGACATTCCACTTAAGCGACCGTGTTCCCTAAATACCCCTGCGTCATGGGTACATATAACTAGTTTTCAAAAATAAAAAAACTTTTTTTTCATTTTCAAAACATTCAGATTTTTGTAATATGTAATATACCGTTTTCGCAAAGTGCAATAATTTGAATGCTTCTAGATTTATTTTTCTGGCTTTAGCTATCCACTTTCAAACAAAAAACACGCTGTATACACAGCATATTGTTGCCTTTTATGAAAACGGTGGATTAAAACTATATAATTTTGCAGAAAGAAACATTCTGCGATGTCATGTATATGCTCACTGGAAATAAAATAATATTTTCCCCAAAGTTATTTGACAGCTCTAAACCAAAATCTCCCATACTGACAGGCCTAAACCAAAGATTTAGGGTCGATGGAGCCTTGGGAACTTGGAGCTAGAACTTGGAGCCAAAAATAGGGAACTTGGAGCCAAAATTAAAAATCGCTAAAACGTTTACCTAAGCCTAAGCGAAGCCTAAATCTAACCCCAAACAATTTTTTTCTGAAAGGCTCTAAGTTCCCATTGCCTGTGGCTCCAAGTTCCCAAAAATTTTCGATGGCTCCAAATTCCCTGCTTGGCGCTCTTAAGACCCCGTACCTAAACCAAAGTCTCCTTTTACCAAGTCTCCTTTTACTAACCTCAATTTAAAAACAGTAGACTTGAGAACATTATGAGCCTAAACAAAACATAATATTAACTCAAGGCCTAAACAAACAAAGAGCTAAATTCTAATTTAGATTAAATATGGATTCAAAAAACTAATAGAAAGAAGAAACAGTTATTTTCCAAAGTCACATTTAAAGCGCTTCTATCGTATCAGTGATACAATATTTGTTCACATGAATGGATAAAATTCGAAAAGCCTTTAAATTTGCTGCTTTTGTATGAAATAATTGGTACTAAAAAGGTTGATTACTTTATTGCTAAGGGACAAGCTGTTCTAATTAAGAGTTAGTTAAAACCCTATATTTTCTAAAACTAAATGGTGATATACAATATTAAAAAAACATATTTATGGCAATTTTCAATTTTTGTAAAAAAAAGATGTAACTCCACACTTATAATTATACAGCATACGTAAATCTACGATACAAAAAAGCAACTAGCAATAAAAAATTTCCAGTTAGGAAAAATTTTTCTACTTGTTACAAAGATTATTAGAAGAAAGTTTTATGCTTAAAAAAGAAGGACTCGTATTTTTTTTTGGACTTTTTGATACAAAAGGTCTTTTTTAGTATTAATATACCCGATTACCCATAGTTCATATATCATAATGTTAACCACGCAATTAAAAATAAAAAAATATGTATATAATATTTTTTAAGACATTTTTAATACTAAAAATTTTACATTGTGCATGTGAAGTGTCATTTACTTTTAAACCTATACTAGCACTCATCTAGGCAAAACGTGCTTATTCAAAATGTTATAAGAGGGTAAAGATATTAATTGCTAATATTGGGTAAAATTCTTTATAAACCACTTTAAACCAATAAAACTATGAGTATACTAAAGTTTTTTAATCTAACACTCGCTTTAAATTATAAAAGTTGATTATGTTTGTTATTTGTTTTTCGTGAAAATAAAAATAAAGAAGCCATTAGACATATGAATACTTAGAACGTATCAGAATTATATGTTTTAAATTAAAACGTATATATAAATTTGGGATTTTATTAATTAAATGCATCGTTTTAATTGGTTAATTGGCGCTTAACCTTATTCAAGAACAAATTAGCACAAATCAAAATAACCAAACATAACTTAAAAGATGTAAAATGTATCTTAACACAGCTACCCGAAATACTATATAATTTATTACGCACAAAAAACAAAAAAGCATAAAATCGCGAACGAATAAGAGTTCCAAAATAAAACAAACAGCTATATTTGTAAACTACCCGTATTGTTACAAACAATAAAGATCTAAGAAAATAAGCGTTCAAAAATAAGAAAATAGTTCACGCCCGTCCAGCTTTCATAACTCTCTGAGCTCTGTCCTTATACAAAATATTTCCAAACCGCACCCAGGGAAGGACAAAGAAGCAGAAAAATAGGGCACCCACTTAAAAGATCGCTCTCCCAATAGGCGAGTTTCTCAAGTACCGGAGAGGAAATTGCCAGGAAGGCTTGAATAAGCATGCGCTGCCGTTGTCAGGAAAAAGACTCGAAATGGGCAGTAATTATAGGACCATATTTTCAACTAAATTAGCACTGTGCACCCGATTAAAAGCGGAGATTAAATGAAGCAGATCGTGGTATCAAAACTCAACCAAAACGGCTTGCTTATAGAATTTTCAATTTATTCGCAATTCAATATGCAACAAAAATCAAACTTAACATAAAAAAACACTTCTGCAAAGAATTTTTTTTCTTTGAACGAGGTTGTAACGAAACTCAAAAAGCCAATGATGACATTTTAGTCTGAATCAGGGGGGATTGCTTTATATGCCAATAGAAATTTTGATTTAGCTAATCAGGGGTTGAAACACTAGGCTGGGTAGATTCTCAAAATTAGATTATAGGGTGAATAAGGAATCAATGGTCAGCATGCTTGAGACAAATGACCCAGCAAGGCAGTTGATTTTTCCGTTACTAACAATTCGTGGAACCGAATTTAATTTTATTTATTGTGTTTAAACTTCCTTTTTTTTATCTGTATTAAAATTGGAACACAAATCTTTTAGCAGATACAGTGGATTAAAAGCAAGAAACCAAGGATTAAAATTTACTTTTTTACTCCAATGTTTGTCGACGGGTATTATTATATATATTATTAGTATATTATAAAAAAACATTTAAAATTCGAATTAATAAAAAAATATAATTGGAAGAAAAATTCTGTTTTTCTGTTTTTGGTTACTATATTTGTTTTGGTTTATGGCGGTCGTTTTGCTTTTTGATTGATATTTTTTGCGCTGTATCTTTTTTGAAGAATTTTTCTGGTTTGTGGCTTGCGTTATTTTTTTGTAATTTTTGGGTGTGTTCTATTGTGGTATTTAGCTGGTTCTCTGTAGTATCTTTTGAGAGAATTTTGTGTTGTTTTTTTGTTGCTGGCTTTTGTTGTTTTTTTTGTTTTGTTTTTCTGTTTTTGTTTTTGTGTTTTTTTGTTTGTTTTTTGCTTTGTTTTTGTTTGTGCTTTTTTTTTTTTGGTTTTTTTTCGTTTGTTTCGCTTTTTTGCTGGTTTCGCTTTTATGCTTGTTCTGTCATTAAGATATAAATTAATTTTCATTTTAGGTCTGTCTCTGTATGTTTTTTTATCATTTTTTTTGCGTTTTTGTTGTAGTTTGTTGTGTGTGTTTTTTTTGTTAAAAACCTTTTAGAAATCTTTAAGAAATTGAAGCATTAGGAGTGTTTTTTGGATTGTGTTTTTTTTGTGTTTTTGTTTTTTGTTTTTTTGGTTGTTGTTTTTTTTTTTTGTTTTTTTTTTTTTTTTTTTTTTTTTTTTTTTTTTTTTTGAAATAAAATACTATAAAATACTGAGTATTATGCTTTTTGAAGTTAGGATTACTAGTAAAAGCCCATAAACTTCATAGGCAAAAAAGCCTGGTTCACATAAAGGTAGGTTTAAAATTAAATAAAATATGCTAACAATTTTATTGGCAAAAAAACAATAAATTCATATAATAAAACTATTTTTAACTATGACAATATCCTAAATTTTTCAATTCATTAAATGACGTTTTTTTCGTCAGAGTTCAAATATCATTATAAACAGAAACTGAATAATTTTATAAAATATTTCCGTATTGTTTTGGGATAAACAGAATGCATTAAGACTTAGTTCGCACCGCAGCGACCACTGATAGCGTAATCATAGGTGGGCGGGCAGCCTCCCGGATTTTGGGGGGTATACCCGAACCCGACCCCCCGAATTTGGCGGGGTGTCCCAAAAAATTTTTTGGGTTATACGTCAAATACTCCATTTTTAGCGTTTTTAGTACTGGAACCCCCTAAATTTTAGATGGGGGTGTCGGGGATACCCCCAAATTTTAGGGGGGAGGGGCGTCGTCGGCTATAATCGGGATTTTTCAGAGACGTACAACCCCCCAACCCCCCCCCTTGCCCACCTATGAGTGTAATGGTGTAAACGCCTGGGGAACGTGTTGTCACTTCTCACTTTGGTGTAAACAAGCCTTAACTTTCAGATTATAATCGCGCGTTTCACGTAGAATAAAAATTACGTCTCTCGCATCCGCATAGAAAAAATCTAATCATAAGCCACTCCGAAATTTAGAGTCTAGCAATTCTGATTGATGCTTTTGTAATTCGCGTACAGGAGACGCGTGTTCGCTTAAATAATCGGAAAGGGTTAAAATAACACTGAATTTACACCAAGCAATATGAGAATCTACTATCGTTGACTCTGGTGTACATTGAATTACTTTTATGTTTTTTTAACATTGTGCCATTAAAGTCTGTTTATGCCATATATTTAAATAGCTGTATATAATTGGATACGGTTAAATAGGTTTTCTTGCTGGTTTAAACAAACGCTTTAGAAAGCTTTGTATACTAACTTAAGTGTAACTAATATTTAAGTGTCAATTAACACCGAGAAAATCAAGACTCGTGACTCTTCTTATGTCAAAAGTCAAAAAGCATAACAGTTAACAGAAAAAAAATTACAGTATATATATATATATATATATTATATATAGTGTTATATTATATAAATATGTTATAGTTTTTACTGTTATATATATTTTTTATCCTGTTATAATATATTATATATATATATATATATATATATATATATATATATATATATCGAAATAATATCATATCATAATATCGAAATAATTGTAAAATGTTTTATTTTTTTGTTAAATGCAGTATTTTATTTTTCCTTTTTTTTCGCAAATCTATATGTATTTTACCTATCTTGTTTCACTTACAAAATTTCAACGTAATTTTTTAAATCAGTCTCTTAATTAGTCTTAAACAATGAACAACATTTTTGCATTTTGTATATTGCAACCTTAAATGTTTATTTCCATGTGATTTAATATGATTTTATACACGCTCAAAAATTATTTGCGCATATGAACTATTAATTCACATAACACTTATTTCATAAAGTAAATTTACGTATGTATACGTTTTGACTTTTGTATATAAAATACTTATGTTACAATCCTCTAATATCATGCTCCGGAGCTCCCGCCATTTGAAAGTGAAAGAGTTCTGGAGTTCCAGAGCTCCGCCTCTTAAATTACCGATTTCAAGCTTACATAAGTTTGAACTAATGTTTTAAAGTATTCTATCCACATTCATAGGACTATAGCCGTTTTAATAAGTTTTGACAAAATTTAATTTACAAAAGAATTTACAAAATAATTTATGCCATTACTTTATTATTACTATAGGTAAAATTCTTCCTAAAATTAGTAAAAAGTAGGTTGAGCTTCAAAAATACTCCGGAACTTCAAGGTTGCTCCGTAGCTCCGAAAAGTGAAACTCTGCTATTGGCTCGGAGCCTCGGGGAATAAATCACTAGTATAAAATGAGCATTCATTTTTATCTGAAGATTGTCTGGAAACGATAGGATGAGCTCAACAAACTTAAGTTTCGCAAATGACCTAAGCAGCAATCGGTCTCCGGAACTTCAAGGTTGCTTCGTAGCTCCGAAAAGTAAAACTCTGCTATTGGCTCGGAGCCTCGGGGAATAAGACACTAGTATAAAATGAGCATTCATTTTTATCTGAAGACTGTCTGGAAACGATAGGATGAGCTCAACAAACTTAAGTTTCGCAAATGACCCTAAGCAGCAATCGGTCTTTTTGCATCATATATAGCTGTCCGACAGATCGGCGTACACTGATAAGGTTCCAGACGTCGCTTGTTTCGGAATCGGTTGTCGTATGTAACCATTTACTTTTCCCCCAACCGTACGAATTAGAAAAGGGGGATCTTTTCGATATGAACAAGAGAGTCGGGATAAAAACGTAATCTTAAGAAATCCCCGGCCAACGAGAAACCCAACTAAAGTCCTATTGAGCCTTGCGGGAAATTGATCAAATAATTGCCAATTTATTCTCTTTCATATAGCTAATGCCTCTTCCCTTCAGAAGCGCGAAATCTACCGCCGTCTCGGGGCCCTCCAACCGAAGCCCCAATCCCCCGCTAGTAGCTAAATATATGCTAATAAAACCCCACTTCTAAAGTCCTCCTATCGGCGATGGATATATATTTATCTCGGGTTTTTTTGTCTCCGGGTTTTTCCGTCCCCGCGCTCGGTTTAAATGGCGACTAAATTTAAAACCTAAAAGGAAAGAAAGGTGGAGTGGTCTCGGGGCGCTTTCGGGAGAGGGGGCTGAATCTACCTGGTGGGGAGTTGACGGGATGATTTCAAATCCTTGGAGACCAATCAGTAGGATAGAGCGTAGTTACGGTTCCCATTTCATCCAGCGAAAATCATTCACAAAAAATGACAATTTTTTAAACCGTTCGTTCGAGAACCGATAAGAACGGTATCAATACCCTTAAGGGAAATAAATAACCGCTCAAGGTCGTACTAAGAAAGAGCTGTTTATGATGGTAGAATAGATTGTTATGTGGGTCGTAAAACAGCAGTTGCGTTCTAGCTACAAAAAAACGTTTTTTAATTACACAATAAACTTTTAGAATTGCAGTATATGCCAAAACACAAAATTTAAAATCTATCAAAATCTACTTATGTTCTTATTGTATCTTTAAAAAATCGAAAAATTCAACTTAAACTTAGTGTAGCTTTATGTTGCTTGCAAACACAAAGTGAATATAGGTCAATATTGAAATGCCGCATTTACTTTCAAAACTAACACTCAGACTCAATACATCAACTTAAAAATAAATTCCTGGAAGACAATCTTTAAATAATCAACTGCTAAGGTGTGTCGAATAAAAGTAAGCAAAGGTAATAACCGCGGATGACTGTGTTTCATTTAAAATAAAAATTATTTTAACCAGGTATATTTGTTGTGACTTTATCAAAGCAGATCGGGGTCTTCTGGCAGAAAATTAGGTGAACAGCATAAAAAACCAACACTCGCCTTGCGAATTAGTTACTGACTCAAACTTTAAATAACGTAATAAATAGACACAAGAAAGGCCCGTGGTGATCTTGTTATCTTGGAATTTAATGCTTCTTAGCACATTCCGTCCGGTTTTATGTAAGTGCTTCGCTCTGGGCGTTGCTCATGTATGCTAATACCCGGTCAATAATAAGACTGATTAAAAGTACTTTATCAATATCCGGACTTTCGGGGTGCCAAGTTCTTAAACCGATAAGGGTTTTATTAGTTTTTCCCCACTTTTTTTGTCGTTTCGGCGCATTATTGTTTATACAATATTGAACATAAGTTTTTACGACGCTGTATAAATAGCCTCGACGTCGACAAGATACCGAAATGTTTTTTACACGATCAAATTCTCCGGAGGCAAATTTGAGAATTTTTTATTCTTTTTTCAGCCCGGAAGAAAAACTTCGAATTTCCTGCGTTTTAAATGGGCTAATATATAAGTTTAAAATCCAGACGATGAAAATACGCTATTAATGCGAGAAACACATAGATTAACCGTATTTTCAAAAGCAGGAGGATTTCTGATCACCACCGCAGATAAGGTCACAATCAGCACATAACAATGAAACTGTGACATTATATTTTTAATATCTATGGATTTAAATCTAAAAACCCGAAATCTAAAAAAGCGAGTTTTTAGATATAATAAATGTGAAAACTCAGTTATTGTTTTAGTTTGTTTTTTTTTCAAAATAAGAAAAATACTTTATTGTCTTAACGGTTGACTTCTTAGATTTACACCAGCACCCGGACCCGGTGACTTTACAATACATACGTATTTTCGGCGTTGCGTTTCTTAGACATAAACACAGCGTTAGGTTTCACAGAAGCCAAGACAAGCTGATCTCTTCGCGTTATTTTGTTTCAAAATAACATAATCTAAATGCTTTTGTTGAAAACAAAAAAAATCAAATTATTTTCAGTGTAAATGAGTGCAAATGATATGACTAGTAAACAACTCATCTAAATAACGGGTCGATCACGGTTTTAACCACGAATTGATATTTTAGCGGAAGAACCGACTCGACGGTTAAACCTTAGACCGTTAGAGGAGCCTGTTTTAGACTGAAAATTCTAAAATTACAATTCTAAAAATTACTGAGAATTATGGAAAATTTCACCTGCCTCTACTCCATACTCAAAATCAAAATTTAAATACAATTCAAATTAAATTTTTGCACTGGAACTATAACTACTTTATACATGAAGTATGCAATAAACATAGCGAGTCACCATAATGGATAATTACCGTATCTCCTACTTATCTTTTGTAGTATGCAGATCAACCCTCGAAAGCGCGCGAAATTTTGATCGGTTGATCTGCATACTACAAAAGATAAGTAGGATATACGGTAATTATTCATTATGGTGACTCGCTATGTTTATTGCATACTTCATAAATAAACCGAGTTCCAGTGCAAGGTGCCTATAACTTTTATTGTTTTTAATAAGTTTTAAAAAAATTTAGTTTACAAAAAGGTTTTGATAAAATAAATTATATTATTACTTTGTAATTATTTAAGAAATTAGTACCAAAATAGGGCGAAGTTCCGACGCTTCAGAGCTTTTAAGGTTGCTCCGGAGCTCCTAAAAATGGAGCTCCGGCAAAAATAACTAGTATTATAATGTATATCCCAGTCTTGCAGTCGAATCTCCGGACAGCGAAGTGTCACAATAAGGGCTAACTCTCTTTCGGAAAAGCAGGAGTACACTCTCCCTCTCGGAAAAGTGGCAACATCAGAGATCCCCCCGTACACTCCCCGCGGCTGATAAGGGGATTGATAAGGACGCCTGGTGGCGTTCCTTCGACCCTCTCCTTCCGTTCGGCGCGTTCCGGAATTGTACTTTAAGTCTCCTTAATCTTAAGTCCTATCGGAAAACTTATTCCCCTCTTTCGAGACCCTCTTCTTTCAATCCTTTTGTTCCGAAAAGATGTGGTTTTTTCAACAGGGCAGAGCCCCTGCCCCACCTCTGATAAAAAGATCTTATCTCGAGCTAATTTTCAACGACGGTTTGTAGTTCAGGTTCGATCCGGATTCCTGATAAAGTGAAAACAGTTGTTTGCTGTTTCAGAAGTGTAATCGCCGATTGTTTTTGCAACTTAACTAACTACATGATAATATTATCTTAATAATTTTATAAATTATTTGCAGCGATTAAAAATATATCTAAAAGCAACACCACGCGATAACCGCGTACACGAAACCTTTTTATGCTCAAGATCAAATCTCATGCTGCAAGGAAATCCCACAATCCTACCGTCAAACCAGATAACGAGGATTTTTAATAAAGATCAAAAAACTTAGTTAAGTTTTGAATGAACTTTCACGAACTTTTTGCTATGACATAATAATCAAACGGGATTTTGGGATTTATGACGTTTTTTTGGTCTAAATTTTTTTTTTCAATCAAGTTTAAATTTTGTCAGTACAGAAACTTAGTTTTTCAATCGCTAACTCATTATTAATACCATTAAGTATGTTCAGGATGGAATAATGTATAATTTTATATCGCTTCGAACCAAAAATATCCAAACAAAAAGATCACAAACAGATGTTTACAGAATTCTTGAATCTCACGTACCTAATAAAAAATTTAAATACGGTGTCGTTTAATTTGCATAGCATGGGTTGCACGCAGCAGATTGGACGCTCAGTAACATGATTAGTACGTTTAGTATTTTTTTGTGCGGTTTTCACACAAAGACTTAAGAGAATCAACAGTTACAAACGCGCTTTCTAAACCTCATTCTCATTTACGTGAGATGTTAGAATTGAAATAACACCGAGTCCCTCTTTTTTCACAAAATTTTCTGGAGTGCTATTGAACTCAGAGAATTAAAGTAAAATCTAACAAATGATGTTTTTGGAATTTTTAAATTTTACTAGGATGATGGGTCCAAAATAAAAGGTAAATTCCAAATAAAAATTGAAAAGAGTCCTAAAACTTAAAAAAAATTGTCAGTATTAAGAAACCTATTGAATTCTCGTCTTATTATTCGGTTATTATCGCTAATAATCATTAATAATAACACTAATAACAAAAGTTATAATGTAAACTGATATTATAAATATCAATAGGATAAAATGTGTTTTTAATAATACAAATATATAACTTAATACTCTAACACATTTAAAAAAATTAGTATAATAAAAAATATTTGAAAATACATAAAACTCAATACAACCGCTATTTTTTTTTGAATAAAAACTAAATTATATCAAATCTAACATATGCAAGTCAAATTAGTGAGTAAAATGCAACCATAACAACTAATGGAACTAAAGACAATAATCAAATAATCTCCGTAAAAACCAAACAATAAATATTAGGTGTAAAAAATGTCTAAAACAAGAGGCAACTAAAATACCGCTTACAGAAAAATGCGCATATATATATATATATATATATATATATATATATATATATATATATATATATATATATATATATATATATATATATATATATATATATATATATATATATATATATAAAAAAAAAAATATAAAATTGATTTATGTATAAAAAATATCGCTAAATACCTATAATAAAAAACCGACGATTAAAAACAGGCGTAAAATAATGGAATTATTATTAAATTCAAAACGAGACCTGCGCTCATTCACCAGGTATGCCAACAGACAGGGGCTAACCTTTTAACGGGGGCCACTTTATAAAAACTATCTTCAATAGTTAAAATAACTGTGAGTTTTAAAAAACTCGTCAGCTGGCATAAGAGCTAATGACAGACAATTTTAAGTCTCGCTCGGCGAGAAAAAGCTCCGATACACACAGCCACTCTGTATATTGGCAATAACTCGAAAAATTTAAACAAAATAAATCGTCTGGGATTTTTCAAGGAACTATAAGCTCGTAAAAGTTTATGATCTTTAACAACTCCGGTGGATTATACGAAGAAAGCTTAAAATCATGCAACAAAAAACCAACCGAAGAATTTTTTCGGATTATCATTGTATACATAAGAATTTACAAAAGGAATTTGTTGCAACAAATATGGCACATACATATTCAGACCTGTGCACGGTCTGGAAATGCCCCCCGTTTTATTGGAAGATTTGCCCCCCCCCCCGTTTTATTCCCCCCCTCGCCAAAAAATGAAAAAGTACCCGAAAATTATGACGCCATTTTTGACCTATGATGACGCCATCATCGCAATTTTTTTGCAGTTTTTAGCCTGTTTCAATGTGTTTTAAGCCATTTCAGACCTTTTTTCTCCTTATTTTCGCTTTTTTTGTCCCTTTTTTCCCTTTTCCCTTCTTTTTTTGCTTTTTTTCTCTTTTTTTTTCTTTCCCCCTGCTTGCCCCCCGTTTTATTGCCCCCCGTTTCAAAAAAGTTGCCCCCCGCGTGCCCCCCTCGTTTTGGAATTGCCCTTCCCCCGTTTAAACCCCCCGGGGGGGGCCGTGCACAGGTCTGCATATTCATTCACTAATTTCCTTCGGTTAATACATTAAGCAGCATTTAAAACAGTAACCCCTTATGTAGTTTACACATTGAGGTTGTTACAGCGATTTTATTCACAACACTTCCAGGCTATTCGGAGATTTGCATACGACCAACTCAGCAATGGACTTCGACCATTATGCGTAATAATATATTATAGCGTTATACTATTAAACAAGGACGGGCGGTTAGGGTTGGCTAAAAAAGGTAAGCTTATGTAAAATTGTTAAATTTTCAAAATTTTGAACTAAAAAATTATTGTCAGGTAATTCAGAATTGTTTGCAAAAAAGTATGTTTTAGGTAGACACTTAAAGGAAAAAAAAACAAATCATTGTTTCCTAAGGTTTTAACAAATTTGACGAAACTAGTGATTAGCTATGACATAAAATGTTATCATCTTGATAATTTTTATATAAATAGACTTTCCATTGGTGAGATAATTAATTTATTTTCAGTCAACATCATTATTGTATAAACTTCAGTTTTTAGCAATTTTTCACATTCGATATCTAATAAAAAAGGGACTAACCATTTTTTAGCAACCCTATTCTTTATATATTCTTGGGAGAAAAGCTACAGAAACTGCAATACTATGTTCTTCTGCAATCGCACTGATATTCACACTCATACATATATATATATGAAAAATTTTTTGATACAATTAGGAAACCTTCATTTGAATAAAGGTTACATATACGCATTTTACAAGCAGCCATAAAATTATTATTATTCATTTTATTACAAAAAGTTTCCATGATGAGGATAATTACGTTGCGTTGATTGAAAAACATGGCAGCAAAGCGAATATTACGGCTTTTCTCTATTAACGTTAGGCAATAATTCTTTTTTTCTTTAATGCAGGCTTGTTTTTTCATATCCGGAGTACGTTAATTGAGACGAATTCTTGTGTATAAATAAATATTATACTTCTATAAAATAAAAATGACCTTTTAAAAACTTAGAAGAAATAATAATCCACAAAGAAATAGCTATAAAACAGTTTGCATGCTGCATTTAACTTGTTTAGGGATTTTTCTAAGTATATAATAAAAAATTTCCTCAAAGAGAAAGTGGACACATACGGATAAATAGACGGACGCTAGCACAATATGTAAACGTACTGTTTGAAACATTAGCGAAAACAAAAAAGCGAGCATTAGCGTTTAAACCCCGCGGTAAGGAATAATTGCTTCGTCCCAATAAAACACACGAAGTTTTGAAAAGGGCGCCTTTTGTCACCTTAATTTAAAATCTGGCCCGCGGTGTGTGCGTTCATTTTTCTCGGTCCGGACTCTTCCCATATGACAATTTGGATTTCGCCGCTAGTCAAAAGATCGCGGATCAATGGGAGCTTTCCGAAATGCGCGCAAAAATGACAAAAAGCCCCTTGTTGACAATAGGTGGGAGGTTTCTCAAAATCTACTTTTTTTCCAACCCAAAACTCTGCTTTAAAGTAGTAAGGCTCACACTGAAGTGGACGGGTTAAAAAAATCACCCGGCTTTACAATTCCACCACTAAAAAACCCGCGCAGATCACACTTTCTGCCGTTTTAATAGTTTCGGGGCTTTTTTTTGGGAGGGGGGGTGAGTTTAGGCTGCGTTCAACAACTAAAAATTTTTTCCTATCCTTCAAAATTTCTCTTCACTCAATTTTTCTTTTTAGATTTTTTAAATTTTATTACCAAGGCAAATTTTGGGCACTACCGTATTTCTTATAATAGTAGCCCAGCCTCTAATAGTAGCCTATCTCTAATAATAGCCTACCCTTTTACATCTCTTGAAAAAATAATAACCTAGCCTTAATTTCTAAAAGAAGCCTACGCTAATAGTAGAAGACTGCGCGCAATTTTCAAGGTGGTTTGTTGCGCACGCATTATTTAAATTGATGAAGCTTGCTGTAAAAAAATTGGTTGCATCAAAAGCGATTTGACGGCTAATGAAACAGACAATTTTGATAGTGAACAGAACGGTTCGGGTCATTGTCATTTTATAAAAATATAATTTTGTTACAAGTTTTCAAAAGCATTTTGTTTGCAAAAATCGTTGCAACACTATAGCAGCGTGTCGTTTCTTTGTTGAAATAATAGTAGGCTAGCCTCGAATAGTAGTCTATCCTTTTACACCCATTGCAAAAATACTAGCCTTCGCTGTTATTACAGAAAAAAACGGTATTTTAGTTTTAGTTTCTTTTAAAATATATAAATCACCATTTCTTAAATAATATTGAGAAAAAAAAACTTGCTAAACTACAAGTTTTTACCCTACAATAAGTTTTTTAACATAAAGACCAGTAGGTAACAAAAATTAAACGATCACCAAAAAAGGTATATACCAATAATAGAACGTAAAAGTTTTAATTTCGTATAGTTCCAGAAGCGAAAGTCCTATAAGCTCAATCGCAAGAATCTGATTGAACAAAATGAATGATGTAGAATTTAAACAGAGATTACGCAAGACAAAAGCTTTAAGCCGTTTTGCCGACTAAATGTCACAACTGCAGAAGGAGTCCATGTCTATAGAAAATCACCAAAATTGTGACTCATTTTATCTAAAATTATTATCTATATGAATGTAAAAAGACTCACAGGCCGTTTATTTTACGCTTTGATTCATTCTGCAATAGCGCCAACAAATAAAATTTAACCATAATAAGTCACATTTTATATTAACCTACAAATTGTTTTAGGAACAGTTAGCTACGTTTTTGGAACATAAATCATTTCTAACACCAATAACAGTCACATGAAAGTTTGCTCGTTTTGGTTTCCATTTGCCGTACGAGGAAAATAAAGGACTGCTGCATATTTCAGTTCCCAAGCGTAACAAGCGAAAGAAATGTTCGATTTATTTATTTTGTAAATATTTTATTTGTTTAAATCCGTATTTTAAAAAAATAAATTATAGTGTCAGGTTTAGAAGATATTTTAAAATAAAGGTTTAAAAAAACCATAAAAACCGAATTAAAGAACGGAAAAATGATTGTGATCTGGCAGAAAATAAGTATTCGGGTCTATTCACTTAAGCTTTAGGATTAAAAAAGGCTAGATTTTGTAAGATTCATTTATTCACATCCCAAACTGATTGATGCATGAGGATTAGACTTAATTCAAACTAATAATAATAATACACAACAAATGCATTTATATTGGTATATGTATATGTACATATATATTTATATACATCAACCACATGCCGCAGTAATTTAATCTGCTTCGTCTCTTAAAAGAGAAATGAAGTTAAAGTATTAAAAATATTATTATAAACTATGTACGTTTACCATTGCCCAAAATCTACAAAGACATGAATCTGCTGTCGCATAAATTTCAACATTTATTAAAAACTATAGTTACAATCCTTCAGGCTGAAATTAAGGGCGTAACCGCTCGCCGCCAGGAGGAAAAGAAGAATAAACGCGCGGGATAAAGTGTTAATTTCTACGTTTGCAGGGATGATGTAACCGAATGTATTAAGTTGCGTCAGGTGTTTTTCTGACACAAACAGTCACAATTACTATAAAATCAACGTGACTCTAACTCATCTTGTTTACCTATTAGTTCGTCTTTAATCTAGAATACAACTAGACGAATAGAAAAATAACATCGAGGGTCGGAGTGTTTAATTTCTACTCGCAAAAAAAAAATTCACCGCCAGAAAACGTATTAACATTGGGGAGAAAAAGCTTTTAGCAACTTCGCACAGAACATGTACATTTTTATACCTATAACGCCTTTTAGCGTAATTT
This sequence comes from Microlaimidae sp. YZB2_3, assembly GCA_030248175.1. NCBI lineage: Eukaryota > Metazoa > Nematoda > Chromadorea > Desmodorida > Microlaimidae > Microlaimidae sp. YZB2_3. Next base: position 3,684 of record JASAMX010001094.1, on the reverse strand, counting down.
AAACAGAAAACATCTGATAAATAAAAAGTCCTACGGAATAATAGAGCGAGGTTGTTGAATTTTCAATTGAAAAAATATTTTAATTTCATAAGTTCGTAATTCTATTCGTAACACACATCTTATACCACGTAAAAAAAGCGAATATGAACTCAAATTTATCATCCGCTGAAACCTGTTTTAAAAATGCGACCAAAAGTCAATTGCTTCTCGATCAGAATGGAAATTTCTGGCCCATCATATAAAAACAGATATTAATAGAGTTGCAATAAAGAAACAACGTCTAATACAAGTAAAAAAACACTTGCATTGGAAGTTTTTTGTAGCAAGATGAATTTCGAAGAGAATTAAATGCAATATATACTTAAAATTTCCATATGAAGAACTTATCAAAGTAAAATATTAAAGTTAAAATCCTTCAGGCTAAAATTCAGGGCGTAACCGCTCGCCGTCAGGAAGAAATAAAGAATGAACGCTTGAGAATAAAAATAATTAAAAAAAAGTTTTTAAAGATGATGTAACCAATGATTATTCAGTTGCGTCAGGTGTTTCTCTCCACGTGATATTTTCTCGAAGAACGAGTGGTTGGTTACTACCCTGATAGAATTCCTCTTTAGTTTTACAATAATAACATTTATAAAAAACGCAGATTAAAGCATTATAAAATGCGCAAGAAATTAAATACATTGTGTATCAGCATATTAAATTTTTTTAAAAGCAAAGTTTATAATGGATATTTTAAATATTATGTATGTTTTTTACTGAATTAATAATTATTTATAATTAATTAAGTTTTTTTTACGATTTTGGTTTGTCGCACTGATCGAACACAATTTGGTAGTAGCACAACAGAAGTGTAACGGTGAGGTTCAGCAAAAAATATGTACGCTCAAAAATAAACAGAATAACCTAAAAGAATTATGAAACCAAATAGTACTTAAAATTATATCAGTGAGCCGAAAGGACATGGTTTTATACATACAACACATAGAGAGACGCATTAAAAATATAATATTAATATAAGTCCACAGGTTTTTAGGGATGTGCCCCGGAGCGGAGCTCCCATAGGTGAGAAAGGGGGGGGGGGGCGCGGGGGGGGGGTCCACCCCCCTAGCCTCGAAATTTCGGGGGCCCCCCCTAGACGAAAATCTAGGGGCCCCCCCTCCCCCCAAATTTCCGAATTTTTTACCCCTGATCCCCCTCTAAATTTTGAAATCTGACCCCCCCCCCCCTCCCCCCTCGGGAAAATTTTAGGTACCTTTTTTATACTAAATTTTCTTCAAAAAAACGTGAGATTTTTTTCATCACATATTCATGCTTTTACACCCTTTTATACATATGCGTTACTGTCGAAAACACGGTTTTTTTAATTAAAAACAGTGTTTTTAAATACACTTTTTTAGGCCTAAAATAGGCGCTTTTGCACCATATCAAATTTCAATATTAGATCTAAAAACACTTAAATTATTGATTTAAAAACCTTTGTTAAAAATTGGACCCACCTGACCTCCCCCCTAAATTTGAAATCTCGCACCCTGGGGTTCACCCCTCTCTAAAGATCCAGGGGGTTCCAACCCCCCTAGACTGTACCCCTCAAAAATTTCGGCGTTCCACCCGGGGGTGGACCCTCCTAGCAGACCTGACCAAAAACACCCTATGGTATTTAGAAAATGAAAAAATCACCGACCCTTTGCTATAGGCGGTTGGAAATTTCAGGAAGGGAAAAGGTATAGATATATATACACAAATCAACAAAAATATGATTGTTTGTTTTGCTTGTGCAGTATAGATTTACTGTTTTTTTAAATTATTGGTCCTTTTTTTCAATAACATTTTAAGCAAAATAAATAGCGAGAGATATACATTATTATGGAACTTGACCGCTGAGCGAAGCAAAGCGGCAAATTTTTTTGGTTTTTGGGGGGACTTTCTTACCAAAATTATTTTAGAATTTGCCGCCGAGAGATTACGAGGCGCTACAAACTTTTGAAGTTTTATTCTCTAAAAGCCCCGCAAATTTTATCAGGTGACGACGATTTAGGCGGGGGGCTTCTTCCCCCTGGTTCCCCCCCTGCTTTGATTTAGTGAATGTTAGTTTTAATTTTGTTTTTTGCTGAATTTTGTTAAAAAAACATTTGGTTTAATTAAAATCATTTTTAGTAATACAGATTGTTCTTATGAGTAAAACTGATTCCAAAGCTTATTGGTATTTCAACCAAACAATCGGCGCAAGCGTAAAAAATGTAAATTTTATATCTACTTTTATTTTTTATAAAGGGCTGGCGCCATCCCAGATCAGCAATAGGATGATTTTGACACCTTCTAGGAACCCAATTTTTAATGTTTTTTTTTCGATTTGCTTTACTAACTCTATGACTTTATACTTCAATTATAATGTTAAAGCAGATCTGTGCACTGCCCCCCCCCCCCGGGGTTAAAACGGGGAGGCAAGGGGAGACGGGGGGGCGCGGGCAACTTTTTTGAAATGAGGGGAAATGGGGGGAGGCAAACAGGGGGGAAAGAAAAAAGAGAAAAAAAGGAAAAAATAGAGATAAAAGAAGGGAAAAGGGAAAAAAGGGACAAAAAAAGCGAAAAGAAAGTAAAAATAGGGTGAAACGGCTGAAATACATTGAAATAGGTGAAAAAACTGCAAAAATTCGCGATGATGGCATCATAGGTAGTAAAAATGGCGTCATAATTTTAGGGTAGCTTTTCATTTTTTGGCGGGGGGGGGGGGGGGGCAATAAAAAAGGGGGACAAATCCTCCAATAAAACGGGGGGGGGGCATTTTCAGACCGTGCACAGGTCTGATGTTAAAGTATACTGTTTACGACACTTTTTTTTTGTTTATTAATAGACATATGAATACCCGTCCTTTAAGATTGAGTGTGAATAAATAAAAACATAGTCACACTACAATTAAGTTGCAGCAGCGGTGAATTAAGTGACTGACATTGTACTTATTGTGAAGATCATTCGAATATTTGTGTCCATCAACGAAAAAACCGTGGTTGCTATGACAGAATGTATGAAAGTCAAAAAAAAACGCAAAAAAATATTACTTCTTTATAAACGCAAAAAAATATTACTTCTTTTTAATACTTTGTAATAAAAGGAGTGATAATACTTGCTAAAAAAAGTCAGATTCACCTGATTATACTCCGTCGCGTAATTTTGATATGTTTTTTCCCGCTGATTGACACTCGTTTTGTCGTAGCTAAGGCTATATTTATTATGTTCACTACACTCGTCACTTTACTGGCTCATTATATAATAAACATTATTATATTGTATTATTTTTCTTTATTTATCGTGCACATTATAGAAAAACTTGGTTTTGTAACATTTGTAAGTAATAATGAAAAATTTACTATGTGTGAAGGTTATGAATGTGATTCAAACCAGTATTTTAAAAATAAATGAATTTTTATTCATCGTTGTTGGTGGCTTAACTTGGATTAAAACAGATTGACTATTCGTCTTGTCTACTTTTTAAATTTATTACACATTGCCCGTGTTAACAAGTAAATATAACACAGGAGAATGCTGCACTGACTGCACACTAAATTTCTGAACAAAACTTTGCAAAAAAAGTCTCAAATGCGCAGTATCGTTTTTTATGTTATGCAAAAATAATCGCAGTGCAAAAAACAGCGTTGAATGCAAAAAGGTCGCAATTATTTTTGC